>JAXRKP010001613.1:72500-107608 GCA_037039925.1 Doris montereyensis
TACAGAGGGAGCACAATCAACTATAATTGAGACAAAATGAGAAATTGAATTAAAGTAAGTGTTAACAAAAACGAGTTCCAAAAGGAGTGGTGTAGTTAACTCGATTGATAGCATGCTTTCTTTTTTATGGCAAGGCGATGGGTGTCGATATAAAGGTTGCGGGTGCGATCACCATGGTGGCCGTATTTTCTCCTGTCTATTCATTGTATTTGTGTCGTCTTTGTTCTATGGAGCTTTAATATTATTCAATGGCATTTCTTTCTAAAAGTGAAAAGCATTCGCTGTATGGAGCCGTCTTCTGGTACTGGCCTCCAAAAACACTTCCAGCTCTACGGAGTAAAGTTTTGGATCAGACACTTAAGATTGTGAATGTTGTCAAAGGAAGAGCTCTCAACTCTCGTCTTTTCAAGTGGTTATACATTGACATGGATGCAGGCCACAATTTCCTTCTTTTCCACACAAATATTCGATGGCTGTCAAGAGAAAAATGTAACTGCGCAAGTATATGAGCTGAGAGTCGAGCTCAAATTACTTTTCTTTTTTAGTTCAGGGTAAGATGGAAATATTTTTGCATGGTTATATGATGAGAAATGGATCATGCGCCTTGCTTATTTGGTCGATATAATTGAGCAGCTGAATAAACTCAATCCAGATTTAAGGAAGGAATTCAAATATCATGAAATTTGTAGATGTAATGAAAGCTTTCATGAGTAAGCTGTAAAATTGGAAAAGAAAGGTCAATATGAGCATTGTTACAACGTTTGAGAAGTTGAAATCCGTTCTTGGTGTTGGTGGTGAAAACCAAGTTCTTCCTCTTCTTCTTCAACATGGGACATGGGTCGTTTCAGCTCCGATAGAGCCCTTGAGATGGCAAAATATCTCTTACGGCCTCAGCTAGCTTCGGGGTCAGTTGTGGGTCCTGCGGTTTAATTCTTCGGCGATCGGGAAGCTCCAATAATTACATTGGGTCAAAAAGGGGTAATCTTTTCAATGCCGAAACTCACTTAGTTTTCTCATGGAGGCAAGTTTACTGTTGGCCATTGAGGGTTTGTTGAGTAACCCAGCCATTGTTCGGCTGGGCTCCTGGAACATGACCTTGGTTTGTGCTTCTTCAACTTGTGAAAGATGAAATTTTGTAACAATTGACAGCATAGTGATGATGAGTTCGATTTGGTGCGAAAGCCATTCACATTGGGAGTTGAAAAGCTCTGATAATTGTCAAGATATTTCTGGAGCTAAAAACTGATTTCGAAGCAAGAGAAATCCACCACAGAAAGTTGGCCCTTGATGTGTGATTTCTACCCAAAAGTGGCAGAAAAAAAGTAGTTCCTGCATTGCTTCTACGTGTCATCTCTGTTGTAAATTGAAACAAAACGACGTAGTAGATTGAAGGTTTGAAAATTATCTCCGTTGTGCCCTTTAAGCATTGTCTCCTCCGAGTATTTCAGAATTGCTGAAGAAGAAACACTCACAGTTTTCTCACTGAATGTCTGACTGAGGCTATTTACAAATTGACAATATCCTGAATTTCTATTTGATTAGCCTTCTGGTTGGGAAAAGATCTAGAGGGCGACCAAAAATGACCTGGAAGAGAAAGATCGAGACGGAGATGGTGAGACGGAGGAAAGCCTGGGGGGAGTTGCAGTCGTTGGCGCAGAATAGGAATGACTGGTGGCCTTTTGTTGATGACCTGTGTTCCACCGGGAGCTTGGAGGCAAAGATAGATAGATAGCGTTCTGAGGAAACACGTCCTCTGGCATTCTATTTTCGTGTACGGGTATTGAATTAAAATTCTTTGAAACTTTGAATTTTTGTTTATTGTATTATTTTTTAGTTTGGTCTGTTAAGTAACACATAAAAACTCCACATAGCGCCTGGCATTTCAATTTCTTTAGAAAAAATAATATAGACTGTCATTGGGATCACATTCGATGCAACAGGAGTCATCCACGTTGTCCAAGTGAACAAATAAGACAAATTCTCTCGCCCAAGGAAAGAACGAAATGCCTGAAGCGGGGCTCGAACCCAATACCTGTGGGTCACAATGCATACAATACCTTTAACCCCTCGGCCATCTCGTCCCCTTTCAATGCAATAATATTCATAATGTTACTAATGCATAATGAATAAAAAACCCATAAAAACTACTGTTATTTAAATTTTGATATCTATCAGCATGTTGAATTGATATAATATATATAAAAACACACTATGAAATCAATCTATGTTCGTAAAGGTTAGATTTATGTACAAATACGGAAGAAAATCAAGGTTTTCAGTATTATTATATGCATATTACATGTATTTTAAATACCCCTTTTGAGACAGACAATTTTGGAAAGGGGAGAATGACATTCTGACGTTGAGAACCACTGGCCTTTATGGTTATATTAGTTATAAAACTATGGACTACAAAGCCCATCTATCTATGTCCTATTTGAGGATGTGATGATAACCATGAACATAATTATTTCGACTTTCAAGAGAAGTTGCACTGCTAAATACACTTCAATGAAATCAGTTCCAAAATATAAAATATTGACGCAACATGTGGACAGTTAGTCGGGCTGATGTCTACCTGTGAAACCTCGATTTTCGTGAATTTGTGCTTTGTTTGTTTGTAACTGTTCTTATGGAGTGTGTGTGCGGGTGTGTGTATGTGTGTATGTGTGTGTATGGGTAGGGGGGGGGGGGGGTTCTATATATTTCCTGTTATTTTTTGGGGATATGTCGGTTTTGGCGATTGCTGCTATGGCATGTGTATTCTTCTTGCTTTTCCTTTCACATGTCTTTTAATCTTGTTGTTTTCTCTAAATTCACATAGAGATCACGGTGTAAATGGACAGAGTGAATGCCAATGAAACAAAATAACCAAAATGTTTTCTTTGCAGGCAAGATGGGTAGGGATTCAGACGTCCACAGGGACGTCTAGGGAGTGGGGGGGTGTAGTAAATTCTTTGGCAACGTTTACTACATTTGACACTCACGGGGAAAATTATCTGACATACAATTCAAGGCCGAGACCCCAAGGCGAAGGCCACTGGCCACTAAATGCAGTAAGTAAGCCTGGGTCGTGAAACTTTGGCCGGCGGATGGATTGAACGTTCGGAGGAAGAGGTGATATCTTGAATTTATGTGTGAACCAAGATCTAAATTAAATGTTTTAACATATTATGTAACCAAGCGAGTCATTTTTATTGTTTTTATATTCTTAATTAGTACTATTGATGCTGAATTGAGTTTGTGTATTAGGCCTAAAGTGAATGTTATATTAAAAATTGGTAGGGGCCTAAAAAATAGAATCTTCTATTTCCAATGCATAAAATTAAAATGTAGTGTGGGGGTAGATATCTATCTAGCTTTAACTCTATTACTTAGGCTATGAATCATGGATCTTGATGTTGTTTTTATCTTATTCGATAAATCATCACTTTGGCTTCTTTCAGATTTCTTTACTGTACACTTACACTTGATGAAACGATTCTTCATTATTTTCGATTAGAATTAACATAACAAAAGATGAGCGACAAAAACAAGAGTGAATTAATGGTGAGTAAAAGATTTGTTGTTGTTGTAGATCTACCTTTGCTTGCAACTTGGACCTTATCATTCATTATGTTATGCTTTGTCTATATCTAGATTATAAGATGTGATTAGATCATAATAGATTTATAGTCTAAATCTAAAGTTAACTTTTCAATGATTGTTAAGACCTTACTTAATTGTTGGGGGGGGGGGGGGAGGAGGAGAGGAGAGAGAGAGAGTCCCATTAATTGGGCATACATTTTCACCATCCTTGACACTGAACCACCCCCCTTATTTCTGCTAAGAACTGCAGTCTCAAGTAATAAAGTTTTGAGTGATAAATTAATTTTTATTGACAGAACTTTTGACAAATTGTGATAGAAATCGTGAAAAAAAACTTTTTTATTCAAAATTAATACTGCTTTTGTGGTGATTAATGCCACATCATGAACATATGAACATTAGTCAAATTAGTAGTGTTTGCTATATTTATAAGTTCACAGTTGCTGCTAAATTGCTAAAGGGAAACACAAAGAGACTTAATAATAATAAAGGGGACCTCTAATTGGGAACCTGAGGAATCAGGTTATTTATTCCAACACGTACTATTCAAATTTGGTTTCTGTGTCAGCAAAACATTGATTATGACACCTGCATTAGTGCTACACAATGTTATACATTACATACATGATACGTACACCATGTGGCAAGTGCCAGTTCATGACGACCATATAAGCCAGACACACCTGATATATCCATTACAAAGGTGTGGAAGCAGGCATCGAGCTAGTCCTTGCTTTTTCACCTAACAATATAGTATGGTGTTGACACGGAGCGGCGCTTAGAAAGCAGACATGTGCACTGTCTTTTCTGGCCCGCCAATTGCAGAGTGGACACGCGAGGAGATTTAACGATTCACCATGCCGTCTTGATTAAGTGTCTTATCTATCTACCGTCCAACAAAGGTCAACTGTGAGTGTGAGCGATATCTCTGATGAATGCCATCATTGATTTGATCAACTGGTCCTGTGGTTATTTGTTTGATAATTTCTGCATTTTACCACTCACAGAAGGGCTTCACGTACCTCAAACTGCTGAGGAAAACCGAAATCTCTAGTTCCCCGGTAAATTGGGAACCCGGCAAATCGGGACAAATTTACAATCCGCTGAAAATTCCTGTTTAGAGATGTTCCACTGTAATAATAATAATTATAATAAGGGGAGATTGCTCTTGAGGTTATAGAATGCCCTTCTTGTAAAATTCAATTTTATTATTATTTATATCAGATTAAAAGCAAATTAAAGAATTAACTGTAACAACGAATTATTTATTCTACATTGTAATAAGCGAGTGAAATACAGTTGATCGCAGACAATCTGACATCGCCTGTCCTCGACAGAAGTGTTAGATTATCGAGTTTGTCGGGTTATCGGATCTGTTATTATTACGACTCCCATAACCGTATCTGACATTTTCCTTTTATTCAGTTATGGTATCTCGCGTAAATTATTATTATAACAGAGGCCAATGTGAGTCTTTCTTCTCATATATTATTATACTCTATGTTGAAATGTGGAACAAGGGTAGATAAAGGGAGAAAAAAGACAGATAAAAGAGAGAGACACACACGCACGCACATAGACAGAGACACACACGCACACAGACAGAGACAGATACAGAGAGAAGGGCAGGGGGCAGAAAGAGCTTCTTATCTCCCTTTTTTTTGCTAAACGTCTGGTGTAATGGTCATGGTCAAGCTAGGCATCTCATTGTTGGGACTGATCCTTTTGTTTAGTTACCAGTCCTTGTCTCCAAAAGGTACAGGACACACACGTTTAGGTTAACGTATTGTACGTTAGTGTTACGTCTGGTTTTTAGATTTTTTGTCTCCTCTTTGTGTGGCGGCCTTTATAGTTTTGCAATCGTTAAAAGTATTAGTACTGTACTTAATCAGAACTTGAAAAATCATGGCGATTTATCGAACATTTTTTTCTAACAAATTAACAGTTTTTTTCCCTCTTATTCTTTTCCTATGTCGCAGTCGCAGGCATAACAGCCAATTGTCAGTTTATCGATCATAAAATAGAGGAAACAAAATTTGGCTCCTGTTCTAATCTGTGGGATAGGCAAGTTTGTTGAAATATAGGTGGTCGGATTATGGCCACTCTACTGTAACCTACTTCTTTTCTGAAAGCTCTGTGTTATAATGCTTTTTTTACTTTAATTTCACAATTGCAGATTTTCAATGTTATTTTTTTTAAATACACGGCACTGTTTCACAACGATGTTGAAAAAATTAGTGAGTGAGAATAAATTTTAATGCTGCAAAGTATCACATGACAATTGCAACACCAATTCTGACGTTTTTCAAAGCTGGTGTCGTCCTGCTGAAATAAAGCCCTGTCGATCTGTCATGTATAATTCAATCGATCAATTTTTTATTGATGCTAAAACAGAATGATCGAAATCAATCTTCTTTGTGTCACAAATTCAATACAGCCATGAGTGGGTTTTTTTCAAACATAGGGATTTCAAATTTCCAGTGAGGATGAATACCCCCAACACTTACAAGCTTCATCAATTTTAATTCTTGTTCGACATTTGACATAAACAATTTATTACATGTATTGAGGTTTAATTTGATACATGCTTTGAATGATTTACAGTAGTCCACAGGTGACAGAAAAATCTTGTATTTTGGCGAAGGTGCGTTATGACTAAGTCAAGGGCCACAATGTATTATTTACATTGCTATTCTTGTTTGGAAATACTCTTTTGTTTTGTTTATTGTTTGGGTTTTGTTTGTTGTTCGTTGGTTTGAGGACAAGACCCAATAATAAATGGGCCTTACCTCTTCTCATAGATCTGTTACATTCTTTTTTCACTCAAGAATACACCAAGGAGTGGGATGTTAAAGACATTCAGAAACTACAAATGATTTTTTATTGGTTGACATGCGTGTCAGAGTACGATCTCCGTGAATAAAAGTGACAAGATTTTTCTCAGATTTTATCGCCGTGATCAAAAGAGAGAGATTATTGGCTGTCTGTCTGGAAGACCCACTGAGTCTGGGAGGGAAGGCACGGGTAGGGTGACCAGAGCCGAGACAGCCAAGACTGGTTGCATAATTGTTGTGTGTATGTGTGCACATGGTTAACATAGATCTAAATGCCACATACATGCACAAACGCATGTGCATGACAGATTTTGTCTCTAGGATGATGCAAGAAGAGATTATCAAGTTTATTTTTCACAAGAATCGACTCTTTAAATGCAACAAATTGAAGATGGACTTACAAAAACCTGTTTCATATTTGCGAAGTCAAGCCAGTCGTTGCTGCATTTTTAGGGGGGTAATTTTAATGTTGTAACATTCGGTTACATGAAAAAAACGTGCATTATGACAAATCATGCGTGCTATTTGGCGGAGGCTGTTGTATCACACTTGATTTATAAAAAGCTCAGATTATTTGTTTGCTTTAACAGAAAACTCCTCTCCGTACCTGTATTTTTGGACTCTGTTTCACTCTCTAAATTTTTATCGGTTTGCTTTTTTTAAGCATTCATTTACATTTTGCTAAAAATTAAGTAAACATACTTGGGAGAAAAACCATGCACATAATATTGTCTTCTTTTACGACAGAAATTGTTTCTTTCTCAGAGATACATCATCTCTTTAAAGGAAGAAATTTGACGTGTAATTCATAAGACATTGGACTGACATTCCAAAAGGTTTGAATGAGTGTTTTCCAGTACCCTAATACCGTAACACTAGTAACAGTATTACACCTTGTGTTTTGTACCCTTAGGAAAGGTACTCAGTTGTCATTTAAAAATTTTTTTTTTTTTTAACCTTTTTGCCTTGCTTGAAATGGTGAAACTGGATATTTCATCAACAAATTAACCATTCAAACCTAGCTAATTGTGAAATAAACTTTTTTGTTTGATTAACTCAAGCTAGCATGTACTGTCACATTTTATTGACTTTTTTTTTTGTCTTACTCAATATGTATAATAACTTAATAGAAGTTTGAAATGCTGTACTGCCAAGTGACACTTTAACATTGTTAATGTACTGACATTCCTCATTATTTCATCTCTCAAATGGTTGGTGGGTTTCTTTAGTAAGTTCTTACTCTTTCCTCTCATTTTTTTCATGTTTTCATTTTATTTCATTGTTTCCTCTTAATTCAACTTGAGATCACCGCATTTGGTAAATTTCAATGAAACGAACAAACATCTCTCATTTTATCAAATTGAGAGGTAACCTGATGAAGTACATCAGTAGGCCCCTACATTTATAAATGTAAACTATGATATTTGATACTGTCAAACTAATGACTTTAATTAGTTTCATGAAGTTTGATTGAAATACCTGAAGGTTCATGATTTCACTCTTCATAATTATTTATTATTTAGTCTTGCCAATTTGGAGATCTACTGCTGAGAAGTCTCAGTCATGAGCTGTATCATTATTTGAGTTTAGTTGTAGCTGAGCTTGTATGATTTTCCTTTTGTGGAGTCTCCTAAATGGTCATCTTTTCTTCCTTGCCGACACCTAAACCATCCTCACTGTACCTTTTTTAATGTTTTTTTTTTTATGAAGGGCTGTCTTAAATAGAACCAGTTTTTCATGAGCTTTCGACACGTTCAACTGTTTGCGGGCACTTTGCCAGATTTGTGTCGGTCTTGCTGTGTCGCATTACATGAGAAAAAAAAAATTAGTAGTATATATTTTTATTGATCTTAAGCTCCACCGTTTGTCATTGATCAAAATTAAAGACGTTCTCCAACGATGTCATGCCTGTGGCTGTGATTATTGAGCTGCCTTTTGCACTCATTTTGCGCTCTTCTTCTTTAAGCCATCTTTCTACTGTTAATTTCGATGCTAGCTTTCCCCCTCTTCTATGAATCACCATAATATCGATTCCATTGACTTCAGCTGCAGACAGACAGGGGCCCACATCATTTGGTCCCGATGTAAGGTATTTGCTTCTCAACCAAAATGTCGTGGGTTTGTGCCCCGAGAAGTTGAAACATTTATCGAGTTCAAGCCCCCCCCCCCCCCCATGTCCAGGTAAGGGGATTTACGCGTGGTCCCATTGGAGACGGTTGATTAAAAGGCAGCCCTGAGTGCTCATTAAATATCCCCTGGCTGCTTACAGGCCAGTCCGGGTAACATTAAACATATCCTACAAAAAACTCTGATATCACCTTAGTTGTGGATGTGGATAAAATCAAATTAAAACAGAAAGACAGCTCTCGGGGTCGTTCCAAATCTACATTATACATATTATGTATTTTTCATCGATTTAAAAAAACCTGATTCGCTTGATTCGCTTACACCCACTGCCAGTGAGTAGATCTAGCTTCTTATTTTCATTGAGGTTTTGATAGTGATCGAGTTAATTTTACGTTTTGTTGTTGTTGTATTTTTACAACAGTACGGTACAACAACACAGCTGTTCCTTCCAAATCAATCCCTTTTGGTTCAATACATTGCAATTTGCAGCTTTAGTTTTGTAATAAAGTTTTAGCAATGTAGTATGAACTAAATTATGACGTTTTTCTCTTTTTGCAAAAATGTATAACTGTCATTAAATGGTTAGTTCATTGCCCTTTGGTTTTTATTGTTCCTCATCTCTATAGTATCATCTGTTGTGAATTCGACTATGACCCAAAGTTCGTAATTGGCTTTCATTTTCATATTCCATCATAGTTTCATCGTTTGGTTTTTTTGTTGTTGTTTGGGATTTTTTTTGGGGGGGGGGGGGTGGTTCGATAGAGAGTGTGTAACATGCAATTTATTAACTTTGACTTTCCAATTAAAAGGGGACATAAAACCAGTTCATATTGCGTTCAAAATCTTGAGCTATTTATGGTACAGCGATTAGTGTATTCTAATCAACCTTGCGGGGGTTTCAATCTAGCCACTTGAGGTTCAATTTCATCCAGGAGGAATGGCAGTGGCAGCCTTTGCAGATTAACTCAGGATCACGGAGATATACACATATATATATGTATGTATGTATGTATATATATATACATATATATATATATATATATATATATATATATATATATATAATATATATATATATAATATATATATATATATATATATATATATATATATATATATATATATATATATATATATATATATATATATATATATATATATATATATATATATATATATATATATATGTTCGAAGGCCCTCTAACTTTGCGCTATTATAAACGTTTCCTAGAAATGAATTTAATACAAAGCTATCAATGATATCTGGAAGATCATTCAATGGCTTTATATGTTCTTTTCTTTCTTTTTCTATCACTAGTATCACCCTATAACTAAAAGCGGCAGAGCACATGGCCGCCTGAAGTGGTCGAAAACAACTCAGTAATCGCCTAACGCTCTTAGGCCAATTATCGACGTCGAAATGACCGCGGTTTTTCAGTGCAGTGGCCAAGTCGCCAAGTTACCACACTTAGTGACGAAATATGACAATAAGTGACAACTCCACTAATAAAGACAGAACAAACACGTGTCGTTTCGGGCATAACCCTTCGTCAGACAACAAACGAGAAATATCTAGAATCTAGATCTAAGTACTACCTCAGGCATCACACAATGTAATGTCAGAAGGAAAACAGAAAGGAAGAAGAAAAAGAAAGCAAAAGACAGTGATAAGGAACGTAGTAGAGGGGGGTGTGAAGAATGAGCGAGAATGGAAGGTTTAGATCTAGAATGAAATAAAAATATGAAAATAAGTAAGTAATGAAAGGAGAGAAATAGAGAGAGAGAGAGAAAAAGGAAGAAAAAAGGGCAGAGGAGAAAGAAAAGAGAGAGAGAGGTGTGAGTATGGGAAACAAGAACGAAAAAAAGCAGATATTGATAACTATAAGACTAGATCTATATCTCACTGGGTCTAGAAAAGAAGAAATGATAGAGAATGAATGAAAGGAAGTATCAATCAAGGCAAACATTTACACTGGATGTACGAAATGTATACAAATTTATCGATGCAATAAGGAACAGAGTAAACAACTTATCTGAAATTTCAAAAAATGGCAGTTAGTAGTTAGCACTAGCTGATGCTTTCCAAGTTATCGAAGTCTTAAGTATTTTCTCCTTTGTGATAAATAGGGTGTATTCCGTTATAGTTATAGTATGAAACCGTGCGCAAAGTTGCTGTCGGTAAGTGGTGAACATAAAAAAATATATTTTTAAAAAAAATGTGTGCAAAGATGCCTACCACTACCTAGTACCATTGAGTACGCTACCAATACTACCATAGATTGGCACACGGGGTGTGAACTGCCAGAGGGACCCAGCTTCGCCCGGGATAGAAAGGGGTGGGGGGCAGGGTTAAGGTGTGATAGTTTCGTGGGGGTGGTGGTGGGGTAGGGTAGAGGATGGTGAAGGGTCAGGGACTAGGAAATCTCAGTACAGGTAGTCCCAGGTCAGGGATAATGATACTGATGATAGCGTGTGTCCGACTATGGTTACTCCAGATAAAATTATACAAATTGGTGTAGTGTAAGACATGTACAACGAAGTTTGAGTGTATTTTCGATTCTTGCTCGAGTCGAAAGTCATTTTCCTGCGTTTGTGGTATGGCGCCCCGAATAAGCATAACTAGCCACCTAGACGTATTTGGCATCTTGTCTCGGAAAGTTCTCAGGTTTTAACTTCTCTTTCAATTAGACACTTTGTCCTGAATTCATCCTGAGATCACTGTATATGATGGATAGGGTATACATGTATTCTATTGAAAATAATAAACGCACACACTTAGCATTTCACAATTCAGACACATTTTCACCGACAGTAAAGGAATTCAGTTTAAGTTAGAGAAAAAAATGATTCAATCATAATACATCTATTATATTTTTGACTGATTGATTGTTTAATAAATAAACGATCTGTTTCATCGATCCCAAGGTCGCAACTACTGGTAGGTCCTACTTCTTTTTTGCTGTTTCCTCTTAATTCACTCTGGGATCGCCCCGTGTGGTCGACAGGGTAAATTGCAATGAAACTTCTACACTGTTGAACCGTTCCTTCTCTTCCTTTACCTTTCGTTTCTTTCTTTTTTATACTGTAATATTATCCTACTTCTTTCACTTTTACTCTTTTTCTTATGTTTCTCTTTGTTGTTACCCCTTAATTCACCTGCGACCACCGCATATGGTGGACGTGGTACATTTCAATGAAACAAACAACGTAGGTCTAGTCTTATTTGTTGTCTGACGAAGGGTCAAACTTAAAACGTTGCATGTTGTTTGTTCTGTCCCTTCAAATAGAGCAGGGTTCCTATTACTGTATCCCTCCACTACACGATCCGAGTACGCTTAACAGTTCTTTGTAGATCAAATTCATAGTGTAATATTGTAATAACAGGAAATAGTGTAATCCATACCGGTACATGTATTATTATAATGGACGTAAAATCGGATTATATGACGACACTCAATCAGATTTTGTATGCGGCAACCGAAAACCTTGGAAATCTGCATACTCGCTGAAAATTATGAGTAGAGCTGCATGGACCTATTTATTTTCATTGATTCGAAAGGATTTAGTTTCATTTATATTATAAGCCGTACCTATGGGGAAAAAGAGTGAAAAAGAAACGCCGTGATTTGTACATTTTTTTTTACAAACTGGCAAGAACGCATTCAAAACATAACGCAGAACGGAAATATGTAAAATAAAATAGATCTAAATCTAGATGACAGTCATGCCCTAGCGGGGGAAAAGAAGGCTCTAACTAACAGTAACAGAGACAAAAGGATAATTATGAATAAGGAACAGCCATGTAGGCGAGTTCAAGATGTAGACCTAGATACATCATGTGTACATCCTGCCTCACCAGATGTGGGCTTTCCAGCTAGTGTCAATGGAGATGGGGAGGGGGGGGTGTTTATCATCTTGTCGCAATGACCTTAAGATCAGATTTTATTTCAACAAAAGCACTCTAGTTTTGACATTCAGAAAAATGTTCCACGTACCCCTTGGGATTAACTAAAGCACCCCATAGGGGTACATGCACATCAGTTAGGGGACCCCTCTTTTTATAGCTTATTTTTTGTTGGTGGTTGGCCAGTTCGTCCTACCTCGTCACATGCTTTTCATCTTTGTTGTTTCCTTTTACTTCACCCCAAGATCACCGCATGTATTGGATGAGGTACATCCCAATGAACTGAAACAAACGAAGTTGCCCGACTTCACTCTACTGTAGCACTTATTTTATTCTATACGGCTCTATTGCTGAGTTGATTTTATTTTTATATGTATCCTTTAGTACAAAAAGCCAAGAAAAATGCACTTGGTGATCAGTATTAGATGGCCAAACTTGCGTGTAAATGCCTAACTTACGTTAAGCTATGCTTCTAGGCATGTAGAAGAAAATCAAAAAATCAAAAATCATATTATACATATTTTAATCATGTACCGTAATGCTTAATTGTGCATATGTTTATGTGTGAAGAATGATTTATGTATAGTAAAAATGTGTTGCATTTCACAATTGAATATATTATAACACCAAAACAATGCGCCACTGTTCGGACAATAAAGTTGTATCTTATCTTTTCTTAGAGAGCAGCGTCAGTTGTTTCTTCTTAACTTGAAGTCTATGAGTTATATGACCCCACCAATCAATTTGTTTATCTTTAACAAGAAATATAATACCACATACAATTAATATATTTTCAAGTTTTCTCATACATGGCTATGTTTAATTTGAAGATAGCATCGCTGTTCTCGTAAAATCATGTTCAAGATTTTAAAGAAAGAAACTTGGGCGTGGTTCTTTTGTCGTCTTCACCGATCATCCATTCACTCAACTACAGTGTATTACTATTAGTTTCAACAACACTTGAACTGTTGCTCTCTTTTTATCTGTAAGTGTCGTGAATGGCGGGAAAAGAAGAAATAGATTTACATCTAGAGTAGTTTGAATACAAGTTCCTCTTTTCCAATCATGCACTTCTTCAGAGATAACCTGCATCGATGCACAGTATGTAAATGGTAATGTCTTGAATTCTGTGCCTGCATGACAAACGTCTTTGTGCTTCTTTTATACTTCCATGAAAGAAGATCTCTCAGGTCTTAACTCTTTCCGACCCGAGTTAGCCGAGGCCAATCCCGAGTCCCGAGTCGACCTCTCTGTGCTCTTCCTTCGCTCCAGTCTAGTGCATTTCCCAGGGAAGTGACAAGAGGAATATTATCAATAAACATGATAGGTGGGAGTAATGTGGTAGTGTGGATTGATGCACATTGACCTAGTATGAAATACAAAGCAGATGCATTAAAAGATTACAATTAAAAAAGATTAGATCTATCAATCTCACAAATGACGCATGATTTCACCACTACTACCACCCCACCTGCCCCTTTGCCTTTACTTATGATAGGTCTAAAGCTAGCTAATGTCGTACCGGTCCGACAAGCCGGTTTTTTTGTGTGGGAGTGGGAGGGAGGGGGTATGAGATCTAGATGTAGCAAGATCGATAGATCTATATAGAATGTTCTCTATGTGTATATCTACAACTAGATCTAGATATCTAGCTCTAGATCTAAATAAAGATCAAGACTTAGATCTATTAGTTTGACAGATTCTAGATATAGTAAAATATATCATATATATGTGCAGTGTGTTGTTAGACTTAGAGCTAGATCTATAACTATAGCTACTTCTTCTTTTACTGCCACTACACTTTACTACTATTACTGTTAGTACTACTACATTGTACTATAAGCGAAGAAGAACAACATGAAATAATACTAAGGCCTCAAAGAAATGAAGACAAGACAAACACAGAAGATTGGAAGGAGTACCAGTACCATAGCAGGGTCTCAACCAGAGAGTTTATATTGAAGGGGCTGAGATGAAAAATCTCTTCTCTCTCTCTCTCTCTCTCTCTCTCTCTCTCTCTCTCTCTCTCTCTCTCTCTCTCTCTCTCTCTCTCTCTCTCTCTCTCTCTCTCTCTCTCTCTCTCTCTCTCTCTCTCCCCCCCTCTCTTAGACCTCACTGTAATGAATGTCTTAGGCTGAGATGAAACAGTTGGGGCATGGTTTCTCTCTCAATCTCTCTCTCTGGCTCTCTCTCTCTCTCTCTCTCTCAGCCTCATCTCTCTCTCTCTCTCTCTCTCTCATCTCTCTTACTGTCTCTCTTAGACCTCACTGAAAGAATGCGTTCTCGGGAGCCATATATATACAGCTCAACATTACTCACTCCAATCTGCTTGGCTAAATGGTAAACTTCAGCCCCATGTAATGCTAGCTCATGTCTTACTGTCTCGGTTTCCATATTCTCATCCTGAATACTGATATATATGTCAATTTCTTGTTGTCTAATGACTTAGATTCGTACCATATCACCTTGTGAGAGAGAAAGACAGAGAGACATGTCTCTCCTCCTCCTCTCTCTCCTCCTCCCTCCCTCTCTTTTTCCCTCTCTCCCTCCCTCCCTCCTCTTTCTCTCTCATTTGTTGTCTCTCTCTTTGACGTGTCTCAGGTTACACATCGTCTACACCACACCAGAAGAAGGGGAAGAAGAAGAAGAGAAAGAATGTGTGTGAGAAACAGGTAGACAGAGACAGAAAATTGCTATATATATTGTATGGCTGATGTAATGTTAGGAACTCGCGTCGTCAGCGGACAGATTAGACTATTTCGTACTGTTGAGTTTTGGGATTATTGAAGCATAAAATCTATCTATTGTAGTAATTTGTTCCACAATTAGGTGTCCAGATCCGGAATCCCGAATTTCCGGATTATCGGGTACAAGTGAAGAAGAAAAAATCCGTCCCACGCTCATCTGTTTGGATTATCAAGACATCAGGATTATCGAAGTCTGGACTATTGAGACATGACTGTATTGAAATCATAACGATGGAAAGACCCTTTAACCTTCCCTAAAAAAATAAAATTCCTGGGTAATTGTAGCTTTGAACAATTGAGTGAACATGATGTACATATATATATATATTAATATTTACATAGCAGATTACTGATTTTCTGTGTTTTCTTCTATCTCTCTCTCTCTCTTTCTTTCTCTCTCTCTCTCCAACCTTTCTATGTGTACCCATTTCTATGTGTCTCTATCTCTGTATCTATCTGTTATCATAGGGGCCGCTAGCATAAATTGACCGATCAAGACAATGGGCCAGTCAGCTAAACCTAAATCTTAACCACTTTATTTTTTACCGTCTAGAGTAGTTGTTGTGCAGTGTGGGAGTGACTAAGAAAGTGGAAGGTAATCACTCATCTGGAGTGTTAAGATTCATTTATTTTCACATTCTTAAGCGATTTTAAAAGCATAATTCTTCTCTTCCTAGACAGTAAATTTATTTAATATTTGCCCAAAACGCTGCGAAATACAATTTGCCGCATGGGCCAAAGTTAGCAAAATCTACATCCGCACTTTGGAATTTGGGACCACAAATTACACCAGCGACAGGAGAAAGTCTTTGTTTTTCTTTCTGATTTATAAGCTTTTACTTGTTTTGATCTTTTGGTTTGGATATTTTTTCTTCTTTATAAACTTGTTGCCTCTTTTTTATTGCCTTTACTTTTTCAAAATAAATTTGTAATATTTACAGGTATAATTTATCTCATGAACGTGAATTGCAAACGTCTAGAATTTGTTAAGAAATGAAGCTAGGAGGGAGTTTAAGCAGATTAGACGTATCAAATGCATGAAAAGAATTTTCAAATCATCATAAACTTTTACCCCTAAGTTAAAAAAATATGGCACTGTGCACACACAGTATTTTGTACAAGTGTAGGATCTCTGGCAGTGCCCCAACTATAGTGCATGGCTTGTGTTGGGACTAATGTGTACTGTATCTTCTTGTGTTATTTATTGCATTTCACACTCAAAACCATAACACAAATTTTGCAGAAAAGGGAATGTCAAAAAAAGCATTTCATCACATCTTTATTTAGCTCCTTTAATCATTATTTTTTTCATTTTATATGTTAGTTATTTTAGTTTTGTATGTTGCTTTAAAAGTCTTCAAAAATCTTCCAGGTCACCTTATAAGGTGGTCTTTATTTATCCATTGTGGCATCGGTGACCGGCGGTTAGGCTGCCAGACTGGAGATCATGAGGTCCCGAGTTGAATCCTAGCAAAGCCAGGTCCGACGTTGTGTTCCTTGGGAAAGACATTTAACGCACATTGTCCCCACTCTACCCAGGTGCAATTGAGTACAAGCACTAGCTTGGGAATAAATACCTGGCCAGGAGGTGATTATTGTCACTTGTTCCGCTTTACGCCATAGAAACCGGGATATGCTCTGGCTCTATAGGCCTTAAGGGCCTTGAAGAAACTTTACTTTTGTATTTATCCATTGGATGGATGTTTTTCATCTATATGATTTTGTTGCAAATGTCTGGCATTAACTTTGAAGAATAGACAGCCCCCCCCCCCCCCCCCACACACACACACACACACACAAAACCCAACATTTTAACATAGCATAACATGCACCGTGTGTAACAAACCTTTGCAAACAGCTGATGTTACTATGACTTTACTATGAGCTTCTCTTGCTTAGTGATCTGTTTTTCCAAGGCTTTGTGCAAAAAGTTTTTTGTTTTTTTTTTAATGAAAAACCGAAAGGCAATTATTCATTCACAAGGCTAATTCAAATGTGGTGTCTACAAATAATCATATTATCATATATTATCCTGCCTTTGCTTTCTAATTCTAATAATCTTGAAAGGCAAACTTCTGAAATACTTTGTGAACAGCCACATAATGTACTCAACTCAGTGCAATATAATATATGATTACATCTAAAACTGTCCCCTAGTTCGGACCTATATATTATATTATTTGAGGTTCATTATATCTTATCTACGTAAGATGTAAAACTCTCTTACATTGTTGCACTATTATTCACAATAACTGTAGAATAATCCAGGGGTAATGATCTCTTTTTATTTGACTTTCTTAAATTTTCTATAAAATTTATTTTTCTTCTTTTTATATCCATTATCAATTTATTCATGTCATGACTTATTATATATTTATTTTATTATTTTAATAAATAAAAATTTACAAAAATGTTTTGCAACACTTTTCAGTTTTCTTTTAGTCAAGATTTTGAAAAATGTTCAATTTTCTGAAGAGAATAAAAATGAATGTAAGTTTAAAACAGTGACACTCCCCATTTTTAAATTAGCAATACCTAAATGAATTAATTAGTTGTATATATATAATACTGTTGAGATCTTGGCATGGCCATAAATCTGGATGCAGAGACATTTTTGTTTACTAAACATCTAATCTTTATATTGTTATGATTATATTAAGGGAAAAGTATGGAGGAATGTCGTACAAGGGATATATGGAAACTTCCATTTTTAAACTTTTAAAAGCATTACAAGGGCAGCATACGTTTGCCCTCAGTTCAAGTCTTGTGTTTATAGTTATGCACACATGCTAGGCTTGAAAAGCCTAGTCTCTTTCCGCCTTTTCACCATCTGTCGTTTCTCTTCTGATCGATAAGTGCAATGACTATATTATCTGTGCCAGCTTGACACAGGTTATAGGGTTGTAAAGTTCTGTAGTCAATTACTTATTTTGTTCTTCAGGAATTGGAGGTAGGAATATGGCTTTCAAAGAAGTGTTAAGCATGGTAGGTACATGTGTTAAATGGAAGGAAGAGCAGAATTACACTTGAAGTTTGAAGAGATGAGAGGTTCCATGAAACTTGCTGGCTACAGTACCTCAAACAAGGTTAAGAACCGCTGGGCAAGGCATTATTGTTGTCCTACTGTATGAGTATGAGGTTATTTTGTCTGAATTTTAATTCCAAGCAAGGGCTTAATACATGCATGCTTACAAGCAATATGCTCAAAAAATCCCAGGGTGTGAGCCAGGCAACTCGTCCTCAGTTGCACCCCTACTCTGGCTTTAATTTACGTGATCATATTTAAAGAATTTTATAAGACTCTTCTCTTCTAATGTTTGAAAAGGACACTACGCATAGACATATGCCACACAATTACTTCTAATTGCTACTGTCTCACTAGTACATGTACCACATGGAAAGATACATTTTCCTAGATTCATACTTACTGTTACTATAGAGTTCAACCTGTCTTGACTGTCAGTCCAAGCAAATATTTTAAGGTGGTTGGTGGACACTAGTGGTCCGGTAGGTCCTACTTCTTTCTTTTCATCTTGCTGTTACCTCTTTTTCCTGTCCTTCTTTCACTTATTTTTCATCTTGCCGTTTCCACTTAATTCACCCTGAAATCACTGCAACGGTGGATGGGGTAAAAGGTAATGAAAAAATCAAATCTTAAGATGCAAAATCTGTTCAGTTACAAGTCAGGTTCAGTTCATACAAGCATAAATCCCTTTTAGTCTTGAAATGAGTTATGATGTAAATTTCAAAGAAACAAACAACTAAAGTTACCTCTTTATTCACCCTGAGGTCACCGCATTTGGTGTACAGTGTAAATTGTAATGAAAAAATCAAATCTTAAGACGCGGGATCTGTTCAGTTACAAGTCAGGTTCAGGTCATACAAGCATAAATCCCATTTAGTTTTGAAATGAGTCATGATGTGCAATTAGTCTTCCTGATATCACCGCATATGGACTGGGTGAATTGCAATCAGCAAAGCAATTTGTCTTAGTCTCAACCAGGAAGGTCTGGCCATCTGCCATATACTCTATCTCATTTTTAGTTGGATGAATGCCAAAAGGAAAATTGTGTATTATGCTTTCTTTTTATGCATTCTCATCCTATCCATATTATGTGTTTGTAAGACATCTTTTCTGGAAATACTGCTGTCGTTGTGATAGGAGAAGGATAATTTTTTGTTGTGAAGAAAGTTGCTGGTCAAATCATGTCTGTTGTATCATTTAGTGATAACAAGCTTTCTTTCTCAAATACACATACTACATACGCATGTAGTGTAGGTTTGAGAGGGTGAGATTCAGTCACAGGTCTGCGCTTGTGTTGAAAACTACACACACATTAGTGAGTTGGTTTCAGGTTACTTATTTGAGATCAAAATCATTTATATCCTATGTATGAAAAGGAAACTGTCTTGTAATTTAGACAAATGTATGGTCATAGTTTTGGGCACCTGTATTGCCAGCTGTGACATTGATCACTGAGGCACCAGCTTTACAACCTAAGCTTTGTTTTTATTCAGCTGTACTTTTCTTAGTTGTCATAACATTAGTGTTGATTATCAGAGCTAAAATATGGAAGCTGCCAAGAAATTTGAGGATGAAACTTATGACTTTGTAGCATATATTATTGTGTTGTTTGCTTTCATTGGTGTATAAATGTTTTTCTATAGTGGATTTTCAGTGGTTGCTAAATGTGTGAGAGAGAAAAAAAATCTCTGTGCTTTCCTGTCTTTATGTCATTGAGGTTTTTTTATCTTGCAGAGTTCACCTTCTTCATACTTGTATGTAGTTCCATGAAACTTTTCGTGTGTTCATATTACGAGTAGATTCTCTACAAATATTTCCTTCGTAATTCATGTACATGTATATATATATGTTAAAATCTGAACAAGATGACAAATATTTCTTTCTTTCTTTCTTTATCAGTTCCCATACTACCTTTCGGTGTATGGGTTCAGATGCCCGAGATGATCTTTCTCCAGGATGCCCTGTCCTGGCATTTTCTGTTTCCTTCCAAAAAAGTTAAATTTCTATGTTTCAATGCCTCATATATCTTCTTCCCACTTTCTCCGAGGTCTGCCTTTTGGTCTTTTACCTTGGGCTTTAGCACTGTATACTGATTTAGCTATTCTATTACCATTCATTCTTTTTACATGCCCAAACCATCTCAATTGATTTGTTTCTATCTTAGTTTTTATGCCATCTGCTTTGGTTTGATCTCTTATTGTTGTGTTTCTGACAGATGACAGATCTGAGACACAAAAATATGTTTAAACACCATATTGCCGTAGAGTATGGGGTTGGTGGGCGCTGCTTGTAGGACCTCTTTCTTTCCTGGTACCTATCTATACTTTTATATTGCTTTTTCCTCTTAATTCACCAGGAGATCACTGCATATGGTGGACTGGATAAATTTCAATAAAACAAAACAAGAACTGTCATGAACACAGTCTTTTAGAGGGCAAGAAAGTCATACATTTTAGTTTTTATGTATTTTGACAAATTAAATATATAATAATATATCTTATCTCTGTGTGGTGTTTATACCTGTAGGTTGTATTTGCAGGAGGGTGGTTGGTGGATGTTACTGATGTTACTGATAGGTCCTACTTCTTTACTTTCACTCCTTCACATGCTTTCATCTTGTAGTTTCCTGTAAATTCACCCTGCTACCATGGCACATGGTGGTTAGTAGATTTCAAAATGATTCACTCTTTTAACTTTCAAGTTTCACAGCTTATCCTTCTGGTTTAAAAACCAAAACAAATTTTTTTATTATTTGTTTTAATTTTTCATCATATTTATTTTAAAATGTTTTTATTTGTGTCCTGAAGATTGTTATGTTGTCACCATTTTGTCCAAAGTTTTATTTCAATTATTTTATGTTAGAGTCCTGGTAAACTTTAGTTTTGTTTGAGGTAATTAGTTTTATTGTTGCAGAACAGCGTTACCACGAGACCTCCTAGACAGTACAAATTTAATTGGCCACTTACAAATACAATGCATTAGGATGTTGTGGTCTCTTAATTTTTTTGTAGCTTCTGGATTTCTTTTTGATTTTCTTTTGATTTTATTCTTTGTTTTTTTTTCCTCCCCAGACTGTCCCTATCCTCGTGGGGTGGGGGTGGTGGCTGTCACTGCCATCCTGGCGAAGGTATTTTGTCAGGGTTGTTTGGGCACAAGAAGAAGGGGGGCCCAGTAACCCTGAAGGATTCCACTGTCAAGTATCCCCTTAAGCTGGTGGACAAGGAGGTGAGTATTTCTTCAAATCGATGTATTGTCATACAGTTAGTCTCTGGCGAAGTGCATGGTCATCTGCAGACAAGAAATCTATGCACTTGGGCGGACCATGCTGTTAGGCGGATTCGCTTGTGGATTTGATTTAGCGGCACCAGTTGGGGATAATGAAAAAATACTTAAATAAAAAAGGAGGCAAAAAACGCTATTTGCGCACGCGCAAGTTATATGAAGTCTGTGTGCATGTGTGTCCGTGCTTGTGGGGATATGTATGTGCACGTTTTATTGATTTTTTTTTTTAAATAGCGTTTTTGAGATGAATTTTTTAGCAAATATTTTGCACAGTAAATGCCTGAATCTGTGCACTTAGCTGGAATTCTTTTTCAACAACCATACATTTAGAGGGAAATTTACACAACAAATACTGTTTCACTCGATGACCGTGCACTTAAGCAGCCTGTGCTCTTAGGCGGCGTAAACATAAGTGTATTTGCCTTTATCAAGGTTTTGGTAGAGTTATAAAGACACGTGTATGCAAGTTTGTTTTTCTTGTTAATCTGAGTCTTCCTTAAATCTAAAACTATGTTTTAATGAAGTAACTTTAAGGGTACTAGTGCACAATAGGCTGATTGTTTCGGATTAGATTATGTTGGATTAATGATGGTAGACTGTATATGATTTAGTTAAGATTTTGGGAAATGGCTTTAAGATGATGTAGGATTCGACATAGCTTCTCATGTCAAACTATTTGTTTTTCAGAGAATCAGTCATGACACTCGAAGATTTCGCTTTGCCCTTCCATCATCAGATCATATTCTTGGTTTGCCAGTAGGTAAGTGAGGCAGACATTTCAGTGAATGATTTTGCAAAATAATCTAAGAAAAAGTCAACTTTTATGCTATTGATATGCATAGAAATTACTTGATATACTCCCAAATGTTTTGCCTTTATTTTACCAAATCTTTACCTTAATTTAGTACTCTTGACATTCCTTTATAGTAAGCTGGCAGAAGTGTATACATGTTATGCAAATAATCATACAATGGGAGTAAAGAATCAACTCACTAAAACATTTCAGTCACCTAAATAAATTTATTAATAGCATGCCATATCATGTGTTTTTTTAATATCGACCTTTAGGAGGAGGGAGGCACCTGGATTGGCGAGTTTGGGACCAAAATGTTGATTTTCTGTTCTTTATAAATTGGGTAGAATGATCATTTATCTCCAATTTGGGTAGAAAAATGTCCATATGACATATAATTTGTTTGTTACACAATATTTTGTAGGCAAGGGTAGGTAAAAACAGTCAAATTTTTTACATAATTTACCCTAACACTGACTGAGAAGATGGCACTGAAAACCTGTGTAACGGGCTGCTATCAACACGCCCCCTCATGAGTTGGCGTAGCGCTGAATGATCTAAGAGGCGGAGGTCAAATGTGCGGGCAATGCATTTGTAAACACGCACAGAAGTATAGGAATAGAGGAATAAAGCAAAAAACTGGTCATTATGACGTATGTTTTCACAATCGTTCCAACCTAGATTTACAATTCTCTTTACATAAGTAACAATGCCAGAAACTGTCGAAAGAGTAAGAGGGCTGCTACAAGAAGGACAACCCGTCTGAAGTGTCTTTTTTGTGTTATTTTCTTTTGATTTCTTTGTTTGCATTTTTCTTGAAATTTGTATATATTTGGCACACAGGTTTCTCTCGTCAGTGTTAATAGAATTACTTTGCGTGTGTTTTTTTATACCTTGTAAACCTTTTGAGAGAGAGAAAAATTGTAATAAAATTGTAATTTTTGCATATTTTAAAAAATTCATTAAAAAAAACTATCCAAAACAAGCCCCGATGTCACTATTTAGATATTGACTGGAAGAAACAATCTGCACAGATTTTGAGTGATTTTCTTCATAGCTACTAAGTGAGGAGATAGATTTTGAAAATTGGGTCAAAATCCAAGATGGCAGCCGTTTCCTTGGCAACCAAGGACGCTACAAACATTTCAATGTTTTAGGATGACTATATTTTGACAGTTATTCATATATACTAAATCAAAAGCCATAACTCGAAAGCAAAAACAATCACTTCAGGAGATGCCCCCTCCCCCTTAAATGTTACATGTAATGTGTAAAACCATAGACATTTTTATGTTGTGTTTCTTTCTGTCTTTCTCATAAGGTCAGCACATTTATCTTACTGCCCGTATTGATGGACAGTTGATTATTCGACCCTACACACCAGTATCCAGTGATGATGACAAAGGCTACATGGACCTTGTCATTAAGGCACGTCATGTACAAATGTTTATCCTTGCTCCCCTCAGTGGGTAGTTCCTTTCCTTTCATTTTTTGTTACAATCTTGCTGATTCCACTTAATTCACCCTGAGACGATCGCATGTGGTGGATCAGAGTAAGTTACAAATGTTTGTCCTTGCCTTCCTCACCAGGTAATTCCTTGGATGTCCTACTTCTTTCGTGGGCGGTTGGCAGCCGCTGTTTGTAGATTCTACGTCTTTCCTTCACTCTTCCATTTTTCATCTTTCTTTCATCTTGCTGTTTCCTCTTGATTCACCCTGAGCTCACCACATTGTGGACGGGGTAAATTTCGATTGGAAAAATAACACACAGCCATACAGGCCTACCTATTTCCTTTCATTGTTGTGTTACATATCTTTCATCTAGCTGATTCCACTTAACTCACCCTGAGATCATCGCATGTGGTGGATAGAGTAAGTTGCAAGGAAACAAACCAAACAATTAGCTACATGGACCATGTCGTTTAGGTATATCATCACGTACAATTGTTTCTCTTTGCTTTCCTTAACGAGTAGTTGGCAGGTGCTCCTGGGAGATCCTACATCTTTCTTTTCATTGTTTTATTACATGTCTTTCATTTTGCTGATTCTATTTAATTGTTCTTGAGACCATCGCATATGGTGGACAGAGTACGTTATAAGGAAACACAAAGTTTTCTCCTTACTGTAACATCCAACATATCTTTATATTGTATACAGTCGTGCAGTTGGCCAAAAATGATATGTCACTTCCTGGCGTAATGGCCCACTCCGACTGGAGTCATAGCGTAACTCATTAATTGCCATTACCGACATGTATCCAGTCCCATCAATAGACCGTGGGCTGCCAAAGCTGATACCCATCGGTGTTGACTTTAAACAAAATATATTTTTTAATTGCATTCATTGGCTTAATTTCCTTGCTTTCTTCACAGGTATACTTCAAGAATGTGCATCCCAAGTTCCCAGAGGGGGCAAAATGTCCCAACACCTGGAGGCTCTGGATATTGGTGACTACATTGATGTGAGAGGTCCCAATGGCCTTCTGCAGTATGGAGGAAAAGGTAGGCCATCGTGCTCTTCCCTTCAGGTTTTCTTTCTTTCTTTCTTTCTTCCTTTTTTCTTTCTTTCTTCCTTTTTTTCTTTCTTTCTTCCTTTTTCTTTCTTTCTTTCTTTCTCACTCTTTCTTTCCTTCTCACTCTTTCTTTCTTTCTCACTCTTTTTTCTTTCTTTTTAAATTTCTTTCTTTCTTTCTTTCTTTCTTTAATTTTTTGTTATTTATTTTTCCTTTTTGCCTTTTTGTGTCAGAGTTTCACTTTACTAAGTGATTTCTCACCAGCTTACTCTGTCCCGGCACTTTCTTTCTTCTAATGTTAAGTTCCTTTTCTTTTGTGCCTCTATTTTATCACTACAGTTCTGATGAAAACACATTAAATATGCACAAAATTTTAATTTTATATTATAGTTATTTGATAGGCAATCACCTTGTCTATATATATGATCAAAATATGAAAGTGAACAAAAATGAAGTATATTATTATGTTTAAATTTTTATTGAAAGTTTGCCCATTGATATGCATTTGAGAAAATTGTGTTTTAAAACTCAACTGTAAACTTGGGATCATGGCATACATATAGGGGGATTCAGTGGTCTATAGGCAAGGTGTCAGCCTCTCAATTAAAAGGTCGTGGGTTTGTACCTGATAGGTTGAATAGTTTTCTCGAGTTTTTTGTATGAGTTAAATACCCCCCCCCCCCCCCCCCCAAGTTGGAGGTGGGTGATATAAAAGAAGATCCTGTGTGCAGATCCCTTGGCTGTTGACAGGGCAGTCCAGGCAAAGTTTGAAA
The DNA here is from genome assembly GCA_037039925.1 of Doris montereyensis. NCBI lineage: Eukaryota > Metazoa > Mollusca > Gastropoda > Nudibranchia > Dorididae > Doris > Doris montereyensis. The sequence continues at coordinate 98,086 of JAXRKP010001613.1, forward strand.
TCCTAACAAACGCCCCAAGATCACCGTAGTTGTGGAAGTGAATCAAATCAAATTAACTTATGCCCATGTGTACTGTTGTTGGTCTTTAACTTTCCCCCTCTAACTCTCATTCAGGTACCTTCAATATTCGTGCTGATAAAAAAGCTGACCCAGAGGTCAAGACCGCCAAGAAGCTTGGCATGATTGCTGGGGCACTGGTAAGTCTGGCTACTTTAGTTAATAATGATAATAATAATAATAATAATAATAATAATAATAAAGTTTATTTATATAGCATCTTATAGTACCAAAGTCTCAATGTTTTATAATCACCTATACCACAATCACCCAGAATAACATTTACAATGTCATAGGTATTAACTGATTTTGAAAAGCTATAACTATCAAACAATTGGCTTTGCAAGCTAGTAAAATACATCTGTATAAGAGTAATCACATAACATCATTTAAAAAATGGAATTAAAAAAAAAATTCTTGAAAAGATGTGTCTTTAGATGGTCGCGAATCTAACAGATCGGAAGATAGTTTCAAACTGAAGGTCCTATTTTCCTGAAACGTTCATCTTCAAACTGTTTGAGTTTAGAACTTGATATCTTGGAGTTCTTGTAGGTATATATGAATTAGCAATTTCATGAATATACAAAGGGGTGGTGGGCTCCAAAGAATTGTAACATCAAAGAGAAATTTTGTATTCAATCTTAGCTTTACTGATAACCAGAAGAGGGCTCTTAACGCCTGTTCTGTGTGCTACCCCGGCCTACCCGTGGGGACCTACTTTGTCATTGTATGATGGTGTCTAACAGGTAACAGTTGGTCAAACTTCACTTGTGTACAAGAGTACCAGCCCGATCAGCTGAACGAAAATTGAATTTGTCGTGTAGCCAACAGACTCCCACATATCAATTTCAGTCAATGTTATAACTCACAAATGAAACAAAATAATATGCAGTAATCGGAGAGTACAAGTCTGCATTCTCTGGAGATTAAAAGAAATCGAGCAGTTCTCTTGCATTACATAGCGTCATTGAGTAACGTTAGCAAAGGGCCTCGAAAAATAATCACATTGAAAAAAAATAATTTTGTAACCAGTTTACAAGATACACACATTATTTTCTACCTTCTGAGACACTTCTTTATAAAAAATAATGGCTGGAATAAAGAACTTACATACAAAACACATCTTGAATGACAATTTTTGTGCAAAAGTGAGACTGTTTCGATGCAAGACATCAGTTTATAAAATTCAAAATTGTTCGTTTATTTTCGTATTTTTCCCTTTGATTTATAGGATGGAGCCAAGCAGTATTTGCTGAAATAAATGTCATTGGTTGATTAAGATAGATTAGTTACTAGGGATTAAATGGTACTAGCATCTGGAAAATTAATGTATAGGCGCTGGTCAAAAGGAGGCGAATCCTAACACACCATGTGGATGTAAAAATACCACACCCATGCAGGCAAATAGTGGCCATCTGGCATGGCTGGACAATCATCTAGATACTACCCCCGCATGGAATGTACGTTACATCATCGACACAGCTTGTTGTAAAAATACCACCCCCGCAGGACAAGAGTTAACATTTCAGTCACGTTTTCGTCTGTGGTGTCAGTAGCTTGGCAGTTGGGCTAAATAATGTGCAAAGGCTCAATGATATTTTGTTGTGATTTTGCTTGCTTTTTTTGCTTATTATTTCTTTACATATTTAATAGTGGTCGGTTGGCAGGCACTGTTAGGTCCTACCTCTTTCACTTTTACGCTGCTGTTTCCGTTTAATTCACCCTTCGATCACCACATATGATAGACAGGGTAAATACCAATAAAAACGAACAAATAATAACGTATTGATAGCCCACATAAGATATAACAGCTGGCATTATGAAGATTTGTACGTTTGAAATGGTTGACGATAAATTCAAGGACAGTACATGTATTTGTATCTTTGTTCAGGTATCACGCCCATGCTCCAGCTTGTCAGACAGGTGTTCAGGACCCAGAGGACAAAACCGAGTTGTGGCTCCTGTTTGCCAACCAGGTGAGATAAATTAGTTCATCTTTCTTTAACTTGCAATGTGATTACAATAGCAATCACAAGACATATCTCTTTTTGTCGTTCCACGTTGTTTTGTTTCTACAAGTGTGACTTTTGGAAATAAATTTTGCTGCTCTTTTCATCATATAGATTCCCTCTCGAAGTTTGAATTTTTGTCTTTCCTGATTTGGTTTTAGGTTGTTGTTTGAGGGTGTTTTTTAATAACCAGTTGTATACTTTATTTTTATTCTGTTCATTTCTAAACTAGACGGAGAAGGACATTTTGCTTCAGCCTGAGCTGGAAGAGGTGCAGAATGCACATCCAGACCGCTTCCATCTGTGGTACACCCTGGACAAACCAGAAGATAGTGAGTGTGAACCCCTTGTTTCGTTTCTGTTTTAGTTCATATAACTGGTAAAGGCAATGTATGTGTGTTTATTGGTATAGTATAAGTGTATGTGTGAGGGAAGGGGCAAGTGTTCACTTTCATCACTGTACGCAGCAAACTGTAAAATTGATTCTGGTAGGAACTTTGACCTTTGCCAGAATGTGGCTTGGTTCTTTTCGAGAGGTTTAAGTTGTGTTTGTTATATTGTTTTTTTCAAAACATGTTTTTTAAACAATTCAATATGTATTTCTCAAGCTCTAGTCATCAAATCCATTCTTGAATCAGAGGGAAAGGTGAAAATATTGAAACTCCAAGCATAATACAACATTGTGTTTCCATACATCAAAAGATTTCTATTATAAATGAGAGGTATTAAAAAAGATTTTAAAACTGTACATTGGTGCCATTAATTAATTTCCCTGGTCAGCTCACTGCTGAATTTAAAAACAAATATTTCCACTCTGCATGATGAATTTTGGGACCAACACAATAATTTATTTATTGTGGTTGCATTAAAACTATCTTGTTTTGGAATTTGGAATTTGATATGACATTGTATTGATACATGATCTCTATGTATTTGTATTTTACAAACCTACTTGACTTTGTAGTGGCAACAGTCTTGACGTATGAATTTCTTAGCATCACGTATACCACAAACTGAGGACATATTGGAAAGTTAACGAGTAGATCTACGATCGATCTGATTTTTCCACTATGTCTTGAAGAACCAGTGACAAAGATGAAGCCCTAGGTCTAGTTGTAGATCAAGATCTATTCTCTTCTCCTTTATCTTGAACAGGCTGTGGATTTATAGTGAGATTTAGATCTTGGTTTTGTTGCAGTCCTCCACCACCGACAGATTGATCAGCAGCAGAAACGCATCTTCTAACCCTTTCATGCTGTCTTGTATTCTCTCCTAAAACCTGACCTTTTCGTCGAGGCATAATGACTTATGAATGCATCTAGATCTAGGATCTAGAATCTTTATCTAGATGCTATTATGCAATATATATTTTAACTGGATCAAATCAACCGTTTTTCTCGCGTGACATGAAGCTGAAAAGTATAACAGAAGTAGGATGATGACTCAGAGCTCATGAGCCACAGGAGTCATAGGAGGGATGCACTGTGCATTGATATTTTTAGCCCCTACTTTTATAACTATTTCATTAAAGAGGTCTTTTAAAAAAAATTACATATATTGTATTAATGCATGAGTTCATAATTTTTCCTTTCTTTTAGGACCAAGATCATGAATATCCGTTTTGTAGTTTTCGCGTACACAGATTTGTTCCAAGTTCTCTCGTTTATAATAGATATATGTATATAAGGTGCATGTTTATCAATGTGCGTAAAACAAAAAGAAAACTTAAAACTTGCCGTGTACATGTTCTCAGAAAAACAGTCAGTAGCGATAATTCCTTGCCCAATGAGAGATTAATGATAATTTCAAAATTTTCTGTGATGTCATGATCATATGGGGCACAAGAACGTCCAAAGATTGTCTTGCTATGAACAATTCAGGCTTTCAAGGTAAAAGTTCATATATATATATATATATATATTTATTTATTTTTTAATTATTATTTTTCAGACTGGAAATACAGCTCTGGATTTATCAATGATGAGATGATCAAGCCCAATTGCCTCCTCCTGGACCCGACACAGCCATTTTGATGTGTGGACCGCCATCCCATGATCAACTTTGCCTGTATTCCTAGCCTAGACAAATTGGGCTACAAACCCGACATGCGCTTCAGCTATTAATGAGGGAGGCAATGAGATTTATGTTTCAAACCTGTAACAAATTGTAGTGTAGATGCCAGTAAATGATGCAAAAAGTTACAAGACATTGATCTCTTTTTGAATCAAATATTGATGTAGATTATGCAAGTAAAAAATGCACTAATGACAATATGTATTGGCCTCTAGCCTAGCCGATGAGTTTCATATTTTCATTTTGGATCAAGTATTAGAGTAGACACTAGTAAGAGATGCATTCATTGTAATATATTAATTTCTGGCTTAGACAATGAGTTTTACTTTTCCATTCTGATTCAAATATTATTAAAATTGCTAAGAAGAAATGTATTTATATCAATATTTAAACTCTGGCTTTTGTTGTGATTTTTTTTCTCACCATATATACTAACATATATAGATAGATAGATGAATAATTTCAATTAAGTCCTAAAGGAAAGTACTTTTGAATTTTTGTTTTGATTGAGTTGTTTTTGTTTTGGACAGTATTATATTTGGGATTGGGTTGGTGGGTTTATTCTGTTTTTGTGGGATTTTCTTTGTTGGATATTTCTTCTCTTTAGGGGTTTGATTTTATTTTTGTGCATCGATTGATGCTTCTTCTGCCCTGTCATTTGGCTCCAGATAATCCCATTTCCAAAGCATTTCACATTAATTTTTTATTATGCAAATCTTAAATCCTTATCTTGCAGACCCAATCCAACTTTCTTAAAACATATAAAATATTTAACTTCACTATTATAATAAAGATATAAAGGAGTGTAATAATACTGATCTATAGCAATATTTAAACGATGCTCTCGGGTTAGAGTGACAATAGACACCAAGATTCTAATGTTGGCAAATGGAGTTTGAATGGTTGTTATTGTTGGTCAGTGAAATATATCTAGGCCTAAATAAGAGCATGAATAACAATTGTTGATTGGAAGATTTTCTTGTTTTATCAAAGCTTAAGATTGTTTCTATTTAATTTGTTAAGGGTATGAATGTTTTTGATGTGTATAATTTGGGATTGTTGTGAAAAAGTATTAACGGAATATGTACTGTGATGTGCCTTTTGCGATATTTTCTTAAATCTTTTTTTAATACCTGCAATGATTGACTGACAAAAAGATTTTTTGATGTCATGTGGAAGGGATGACTATGCTTTTGTTATAGATGCTTTGAGAGTGTTGCGGAGAGAGTGTCAGTTTTTTCTTTTCATTGGATATATTAAAAACTAACCACTTTTCCATCCATGCATAAAACATCTTTCAAAAGGAATAAATATTCTCATAAAAATATCACCCTGTTCAATCCATTCCATTCGACGTGTTGTAACCTTAGCCTTATTGTGTTGTTGTGTTTCTTTTTTCCTCAAACAATGCTTGTATGATGTTGGTATAGTAGCATACTATTATTATTATATAAGTCCCTTTGGTGCTCACCTTAAGTGGACAATTGGTGGGATATGCTGCTAGGTCCTACTTCTTTCCTTTCACTTATCTTTCATCATGCTGTTTCATCTGAATTATCCTGAGATTTAGTGAACAGCATACATTTCAATGAAACCAATACAAGGTCATCCTTTCTTTCTTTCTTTATCAGCTCCATTCTACCTTCCGGTGTATGGGTTTTAGATACCGAAATGATCTTTCTCCAGGCTGCCCTGTCCTGACATTTTCTGTTTCCTTCCGTGAGAGTTAAATTTCTTTGCGTTAATGCCTCTTTTGTATCTTTTTCCCACTTTCCCGAGGTCTGCATTTTGGTCTTTTACCTTGAGTTTTAGCGCTGTGTACTGATTTAGCTATTCTATTGTCATTCATTCTGTTAACATGCCCAAACCATCTCAGTTGATTCATTTCTATCTTAATTTTTATGCTATCTGCTTTGGTTTGATCTCTTATTTTTGTGTTTCTAATTTTATATCTTTTAGTTTTTCCCTACTACTCTTCTTAGATATTTCATTTCGGCTGCCTGCACTCTACTGTATTGTCTACTGTCTAAGGTCAGGTTTCACTGCCATAGAGGAGAAAGTAGGACAATAAACTGTGTTGTATACTACCATTTTGGATTTTGTTGACAATTCTTGTTTACCTACAAATGCCTTTCCTAGATGGTATATTGCACTTGTCTTTTGGATTCTCTGACTGATTTCTTCTCTTACTCTTAGTTTTCCCTCTGAATTAATCATTACTCCTAAGTAATTGTAACTTTGAACTTGTTCTAAATTCTCCCTGCCTAATTTAAGATTTTGTGTTTTAGTTTTAGCTTTCCTGAGTTCACGAGCATCGTTTTGATTTTCTTTGCATTTACTCTCATTCCTCTTTTATTTAATTCATTATTCATTATGTTAGTATTTGACTGAATGTCCTTTCTGATTTTCCAAACAGAACTAAATCATCAGCAAATGAAAGCATTGATACATTTACTGGTTTGAGCTTCCACATACCTACATTCATTTTCTTCATGTTTGAGGATGCCTTTGCGACTCAATCCATAAATGTGATAAACAAATAAGGACTTAGGCTACAACCCTGTCTTACTCCTATATCTATATCAAATTCTTCAGATACATTTCCAGCTACTCTCACGGCACATGTTGGTTTATGGTAAAAACTTTTCATGGCTTCTTTTAAATTTTTGCTCTCGTTGTGTTCTATTAAAGAATGCCATAGTTCGTCCCTCCTCACAGTGTCAAATGCCTTTTCTAAGTCAATAAAACACAGGTGCAAGTCATGTTTCTCTCAAGGTTTTTTCTATTATTTGTCTAATTGTAAATGTGTGATCTTGTACACTTCTTCCTGGTCTAAATCCCTCTGGTGTTCTTCAATCTGATCCTCTACTCTTTTCCTTAGTCTCATTTCCAGAATCCTGGCGTACACTTTTCCTGGTAGGCTAAGTAGTGATATCCCTCTATAGTTTGAGCATTCTATAGTTGATCTTTTCTTATGTATTGCTACTACTGTTCCCCTTTTCCAGTCATCTGGCACCTGTTTGGAGAGAGAGAGGAGAGAGAGCCAGCGTTAGAAGAGAGAGAGAGAGAGGAGAGAGAGGAGAGAGAGAGAGAGAGATGAGATGTAGAGAGGAAGAGACTGAGGAGATGAGAGAGAGGAGAGAGGAGGGAGAGAGAGAGAGGGATGGAGAGGACAGAGAGAGACAGAGGAGACAGGACACAGAGGAGAGAGGAGAGAGAGGGAGGGAAGAGGGGAGAGATGTATGAGAGGAGAGGAGAGAGGAGGAGGAGAGAGGAGAGGAGAGGAGAGAGAGAGGGGAGTAGGCAGACGAGACAGACAGACAGGACAGACAGACAGACAGAGCAGAGCAGACAGGAGAGCGAGGACAGAGGGAGAGGAGACGGGAGCGCAGACAGGAGGAGGACATGAGGGGCAGCACGAGGGGGACAGGCAGACAGACGGAGCAGAGACTGGAGAGAGAGAGAGAGATGACAGAGAGAGAGGGAGCAGAGACCCAGACGAGAGAGAGACGAGAGAGAAATGAGAAGACGACGATGAGAGAGAGAAGAGGAGAGAGATGAGACGACGACAGAGAGAGAGAGACCGAAGAGAGAAGTCGAGGGACAGACAGACCAGACGACAGAGAGAGACGGACAGACAGAGATGACTGCTATGAGAGAGAGGAATGAGAGAGACGGAGAGAGGAGAGAGGAAGAGAGACGCGAGAGACGGGTACGAGCAGGAGAGAGAGAGAGAGACGAGAGAGGCGAGAGATGACGAGAGGGAGAGGGAGAGAGCGAGCCAGAGAGAGAGAGAGTAGAGGGATGAGAGAGCACGAGAGGGAGCGAGAGAGGAGAGAGAAGAGAGCGGGGGAGGGGGTGCCGAGGACAGAGACAGGGACAGCAGCAGCAGCCAGAGCAGAGAGGAGAGAGAGGACTAGAAGATAGAGAGATAGAGAGAGAGCGAAAGAGAGGAGGAGCGAGAGGCGAGAGATGAGGGATGAGAGGTAGAGAAGAGAGAGAGAGAGATCGAGAGATCGAGAAGAGAGATGAGCGAGCAGTGAGAGAGAGAGAGAGCGAGTAGAGAGAGAGAGACGCGGAGCGAGAGCGAGGTTCGCGAGCTTTGTAGAGAGCGCGAGAGACAGACAGACGACAGAGCGAGAGATTGAGATAGAGAGCGATGGAATGCGAGAGCGAGCGAGAAGAGCGAGAGCGAGCGAGAGAGAGAGAGCGACAGGGCGGCTGAGGACAGAGAGACAGGGACACGGACAGCGACAGCCGACAGAGACAGAGACAGAGCGAAAGAGTGAGGAAGCGATAGATAGCGCGATAGAGCGAAGTGAGAGAAAGCGCGAGAGAGAGAGCGATGAGAGAGCTGACGAGAGAGAGACAGAGAGAGAGAGAGAGAGAGAGAGAGTAGACGAGAAAGAAGAGAGCGAGAGAGATTGGAGATGAGAGAGAGAGAGAGAGAGAGAGGACGAGAGGAGAGAGAGAGAGAGTGAGAAGGAGAACAGATGAGACGCAGAGAGAGGGGGCAGAGAGAAGAGAGAGAGAGAGGAGAGAGAGAAGAAGAGAGAGAGAGAGAGAGGAGAAGAGAGAGAGAGACGACGAGAGAGGGAGATGAGAGATGAGGAAGAGGAGAGAGAGAGAGAGCAGACAGACAGACAGACAGGTGAGAAGACGCAGACAGACAGACAGACCGACAACAGAGCGGACAGTGACAGACAGTGACATGAGAGGCACAGGACAGTGAGCGTGTCAAGAGGGAGCAGAGAGAGAGCGAAAGTAGAGAGAAGGACTGAGAGAATGAGAGAGAGGGAGAGAGAGCGAGAGAGAGAGAGAGAGAGAGAGATGAGAGAGAGAGGGGGAGCGAGGAGGGAGCGAGAGAGTCGAGAGAGAACGAGAGAGAGAGAGAGGATGAGGAGAGAGAGAGAGGAGAGATGAGAGACAGACACCGACAGGCGAGAGCACAGACAGACAGAGACAGACAGAGACAGAGGACATGAGAAGATGACAGAGGAAGAGGAGGAGAGGAGAGAGATGAGAGAGAGGAGAGAGAGAGAGCTGAGCTGAGGAGAGGAGAGGAGAGAGAGAGAGGAGACGCGATGAGGAGGAGCAGAGAGATGAGGAGCAGCCTGAGAGAGAGAGCAGAGAGAGAGAGAGTGATGAGAGATGAGAGACCTTCGAGAGATGATGAGAGAGAGTAGAGATGAGAGAGAAGCGTAGAGGAGAGAGATGATCGACGATGAGAGAGAGGGGAGAGAGAGGGCAGAGAGATGGAGATGAGAGAGTCAGAGATGAGAAGAGTACAGAGACAGAAGATGAGAGACAGAGGCAAGAGGCAGAGACAGGAGACAGAGAGCAGAGAGGAGAGAGAGAGAGACAGAGAGAGAGCAGAGACAGAG
>JAXRKP010001614.1:2500-17500 GCA_037039925.1 Doris montereyensis
CACATGGTTCAGAAACATGGAGAACCACAAAAACTACCCTACAAAAAATACAACCATTCATAAGTAGACTTCTGAGGAGAATTGTCAAAATATTCTGGTCCGAAGTTATATCACATTAATCTATGGCAAAGAACAGGACAAGTATCAGCTGAAAAGATTTACAACGAAAGAAATAAAGGTGGATAGGCCAAATGCTTAGAAAGGACCCCACCACAATAACAAGACAGAACCGAACATGGAACCCACAGGGTCGGCCAATGGCTACACTGAAGAGAACTGAAGGAAAAGATGAAGAAGACGAAACAAACATGGACATCTATGGAGAGGCTGGCCCTGGAGAGGAGTGGTTGGAGATTACATGTTGATGGCCCATGCTTCCCAGCGAGCTAAAAAAGACAGAAGAAGAAGAAGTGGAGCGGAGTGTGCCAGTGCCAAGAAGCGGGTTTTGTCAATCTGATCTCTTCTTGGCAACCCATCCCCTCTTAAATAAGCCATATATAGAGCAAATACGGGCGTCTGAAACAGTTGTCACATCACAAGCTCAAAAATCAGTGCCGGAGGAGGCCAGTAGTGTGAATTGTGCTAAAACAATATCTAAAAAAGTACAGTATCATGAAAATTTACTTCTCAATAGGGGGCAAAGTATTAAGAAACTGTTTTAAAAGCTACTGTAAAAATTCCAACAAATTTGGCATTTGGGTAAAGAGTTGGGGCTGTAAGGAATACATAAGTGCGTGTACATAGACGGGCATGAACTGATGTCCAGGCAAATGGAAGTGATGGAACGTGCATATGTGGGCAATAAAAATGCCATTATACTCGCTGGTTTGTTATCGCGCGTATGCCGTTGCTAAGCGGACTGAATTTGGGCGGAAGTGGAGGCTATTGAGCAATCTTGGCAGAGATACTCTATCTTGGACGTCATCACACTAGGTATAGTGTGTATAGAATAGTTTGGGTCAAAAGTAGTGCGTTCATTATACCGACTTAAAACATGATTGAGCCGATCGCAAAGGGATATTTCATTTTATGAGATTTCTTTACGGCGTTTCTGTGACGTCACTTGACGACATGCTTTTATCGGAGAATAATGCACGAGGGCAAGCAAGCTTATCGAATAGGAAGGAGTTAAATAATACAGATTTTTACCCAGATTGGATTATATCGTATCTCAGCACTGAGTGTTTGCCTTGGTTTGATGATAGTCCAATCTAGGTTTAAATTTTCGTAATAAAGAACCTTTAATTAAATCAAAAACGTCAGTTTGATTGGTTTTATATTGAAATCCTCCCATTCTAAACGTTGGTTTTTAGAAACACACCGAATCAATAATGCATACACAAGTGACAGAAATATATCGTAGTTTAAAGAAAGCAGCCCATCGTTTGCAAGATCAGTTCAGTTTATTGTCATTTAAACGAGATTGATCACAACATGTTTCAAACAATTGGATAGCTTGCTGATGTTGCAATTCCACAATTATTGTTGTCGTTTCTGATCATCTTGATGTATCCTTTCATTCCCCATGATGCACCCCAGCTGTTGGTGAAAACAAAAAGTTACGAAATTACATTCATAGCTTAGAGATAAGGTTTGTCGCTATCGTTTTTATCCCATATGTATTTATTTAAAACTTCTATTGTTTCAACATTCTCCTGGGGATGACTAATGCTGCCATTAGCAATCCAAACATTGTTTTATAATATGATGCAAGTAAAGAGTAAATAGAAATATGATCATGTTGTGTGTCATCTTTTCATTTAGACAACCATACTAATGAATACTAGCGCATTCTAGATTTAACACAGATACGAACAAGACATATTGTTATTAAATTTACCTGTTTTTGACCAGCCAGTAGTCTTTGTTGTTTTCAGTACCATAGCCAACAGCCAAAACACCGTGATCCAGACGAGTACTGCTGCACTTAGGTTCACTGTACAAACCGCCGCTGTAGAACATGAAGGATTTGTGATTGGCATCGATAGCAACCGACACGGGGCCAACCTGGGAGAACAGCCATAGAAGAGCAAAATAAGCAATCGGGCATTTTGAAATCATGTTATGATAGTAATTGTTAGAAGTAGATCAAGTCCCTTGCATTTAGTTAAAATTCCAAAAGACTTATTTCAAAAGCGTTTTCAATTTCTTTAAGCCCCTAGTCATGCGTTTTCAGATTATAGCTAATAAGCAAATTGTGACCTATGTTGGACAATAACAAAAAAGATCAAAACAAGACATCATTCTGTAGTAAATTTGAATCAAGAGTAAAAATTAGATCCATTCAGGACCTTCTATATACTTAGGCCTATTCATTTGCCTATTTATCATCCACAAACACTGGGAAATGTAATAATATGGAAAAAAAATCATTAAAAAAAAATCCAACTGAAATTTCTTAATTTAGATCTTGAATTGAAATCTAGATCTCTAAATCTAAATCCAGATTACTTTGATATATCTAAATATAGTTTTTAACTTCCAGATCTAACAAACGAACAGATTTTACTTAAGGTCAAGGTAAGTGAGCAGGTGATAGAGGTTACGACTTTAAAAGGCTGATGATTCATTATTTCGTCGCATGTCTTTAATATTTTCCTCGGAAGGCATATTCAGTATATTTCATGAATCGAAATCGAATTCATAATTTAAATCTACCAAGAGATGATTCATTGTATAATTCCTTATTTCACAAAAGTGATTACAGCTAAAGCTTAAAATGGAACCCACATGGAAAGCGAAGACGATGTAGACCAAGATTCAAATGGAGAAGAGATATGGACCTGAAAAGGGTGGGATGCAATTGAAAGAGGTGCAGACAACAGCACATGGTAGAGGAAGATGGAGGGCTCTACTTGCTGGTTAACACCCACAACAAGGGTGTAACGGCTGATGCTGATGCTGATGCTGATGATGCTAATGATGATGATGGTGATGATGGTGGTGCCGATTATAATGATTATAACCAAACGTAATAATAGACATATTACTTTTCTAGAAAGATCCAAATCTTATTTTAGATTGCCTACCTCAGCAACGGCCTCCTTAAGAGCAGATTCAGAACCTTGGGGAACGTCCTTATAGTCAGAAATAGTAGCACCGACGTTGCTCATTTTGAAGTTGCATTTACGCTCCTGTTAAGAATTTATACATAATGAGAAGATAATATTATTGCCCCTGGCTTAATCATAGATATCAAAGACAAATAAAAGAAATGTTATGAAAGAAAGTTTGATGTATTTCCAACTATTCGTTAAAACCATGTAATTGATACTGGTCTCTTGCTTTCATTTAAATCCTTCTACTTTTCACCATTGTTTAAACATTGGAAATCTAAACATCACAAGAAAAATCTAAAACATTTTATGTATTATAAAGACGACAATGTTATTGATGCTCTCAACATCCTGTTTAGTTTGCTTCGCAGCCATGCCCACAAGGTTGACCATCACTAACCTCAGGTTGATAGGGATAGCTGGCTTCAGTGTCGATACCATGGTTGGCAATCACATACTTGAAAGCTTTGTCCATGAAACCATATTTGCAGCCTTTGTTGTCTACAATTGTACACAACGATCATTAGAAATAGGAATACAATAATGATATCAAGTTTTGTCTTTTTGTAAAGCTCCAAGTAATAACAGCTCAAATACACATACACCGGAAGGCATTGTAGCTGAACCGTAGTGTTGTGTGTTGGTAATCACGATGACGCTGGTTCAAGCCCCACTGTTGGCACAGATGGGATTTTTCAAAACGTTGTACTCTTAGGAAGGGTACTTTATTCTACCTTCCTCACTTGACTCAGGTGTGTATAAGTACTTAGTTATATGTAGAGAAAGATCCTGTCCAAGTGTTAGTACGAAAAGCCTAACAGGTCTGTGTATTGTGTGCTTCCAAGAGAGCTGAGAAGGACTTTGAATAAAATTGTCTGCTAAGGGATATATGATGTATTGTCGGTGAGCCTGCATATGTGCGGGTAGACCGGCTATAACTCCATCTTTATCTTTTGAAAGAGTATTAAAGACGTCTTTGAGTTTTAACGTTATTTGGTAGCATTTAACTATGTAATAACATCTAAACTATTGTTTGCTGTATTATAACAGATGTTTAAAATTGGTAGCTTAAAGTATAAATATTTGTACGCTATTTAAATGTTACTGTTTATGAAAATGCATCTATTCAATCTACTTTACTGACATGCCGATCACAAAGTGAAACTTAATCAATTGTTTCTGCCAATTGATGTCTACAAACAGGAATACGTCTATATCTTGTCAATTAATGTCGTTAATAAACTAAAACCAAATTCCAATCCAACTGTGATGATATATTCATCTTTAAATGATGATCAAATGCTATACCATAAAAAATATCCCTATCGCTTTGGGCGTTTTTTTCTCTCGCTTTCCTCGCATCTTCAATACTTGTTTATCGTTTAATGCCATATCATTCAACTCACCAAACGACCGAGAGCAATCTACAAGATTTGATTCAGAGAGGCTAACTAGTTCGCCGGTGCTTTTGAAATGCTGGCCTTCCATGGAACCAGTGGCAGAAAATGCCCAGCAAGATCCGCAATCGCCCTGTTTTTTGATAGGAGTCACGTAGCCCTTTGTGCGCCAATCCACTGTTGCAGGCAAGTTTTGTCTTTGGCTGAAATACTGTGCTGGTTCCTCCATGACGTTGATTTTCATTCCATTCATCTTGGCAACAAATTCGGTGTTAGTCTGGGATGAAATGCACAAATTGATATTACAAAAATGCTACGAAATAAAGAGGTATCCTTATTACATTTTCACAAGTGTGTTTTCAATGTTTAGAAACATGGCTGGAGAACGTATATACATGTTTTTAAGGAATGCTTGAAAATTAATCTTTTCATCCGTTAATTGGGAATTTTGTTCAATACGCTGTCTCGACGTGGACTCTAGTGTCAATGCGATCTTTGTGGTTTGAATCCATGAACGGAGGACACAGACGTTAGCTAAAGTGTAATTAAATCAAATGGGGAGGGGGCGCATTTAAAAACAAGAGGGGTCGGGCGCCTCCTGACTGACCTTTTTGCTTTTTATTTTGTGTTTTACCGTTTAGTATATATGACGAACCGTCGAAATATAGTCATCCTATATCATTAAAAAAATTGTTAGCGTTCTTGGTTGCTATGGGAACAGTCGTCATCTTTGATTTGGCCCAATGTCAAAATATGTCTCTTCACTTAATCATCAATCAAATCCTTTAAAACCAGTCCTGAATGTTTTTTCCATTCAGTATCAAAGAGTAACGTCGTTTTAAAAAAAATGTCAAGTTTGGATTGTTTTCTCTTTTCGATTTTTTGAAAATGATATATTATATCGTGTGTATACAAATATGGTATTTTTTTATTATTACATTTGTTTGTTCTCATAAAGTTCACAAGATATCAAAAAGGCCAACGTCATTCTATTAATAACGACGCTAGGAATCTGTGTGCCAAATATAATGCATATCGATCGAGGAGATAGAAACTTAGTGTGAATAAAATACATTTCGATAAAAATGCAAGTAAAGAAATGAAAAGAAAACAACACAAAACAAGACACTTCAGACGGATTGCCCTTCTTGTAACAGCCCCCTTATTCTTTCAACAGACAGTCTTTGGCATTGCTACCAATGTAAAGAGGATTATAAACTTAGGTTCAGATGTGCACTGTTGTGAAAACAAACGTCAAAATGACCAGTTTTTGTTTTCTTCCTCTCTCCCTATACTTGTACACGTGTTTACAAACACACCGACCGGCGACGCGTGCCCTCCACCTCTTACGCCGCGCGACTTGTTGATAGCAAGGCGGATACCACGTTACCAGATTTAGCGATTAGCGGCCACATTACATGGGTTTTTTAGTGCCATCTTCTCAGTCAGTTTTAAGGTAATTGATGTCGAAACTTTGACTATTTTTACCTACACATGCGTACAGCATATATTGTAGCAAAACGAATATACGTTATATGGACATGTTTCTGTCATAAACGTGTAGATAAATAATCGTTCTCCCCGAATAGGCAAAGAACAGAAAATTGACATTTTGATTTTCAGCTTACCACTAAGAACCAGGACAATGTCTTAAGTACAATAGCTAAATTTGACTAATTTTCAAACTCACCATATCGGCAAATTCATTTTCACCCAAATAATAGGTAGACAGGCCTTGACTAAACAGTTTGTTGTGTTCTTCAATGTATTTCTTGTTCTCAAGCCATATGTATTTTCTGAAGATATGTAAATATTATTTGTTACGATTTCATAGCAATGGGTGTTAAATAAGTTGAAACTAACATAAGACGGATTGTAAAACTATTTTATTTTATACCTCAGCAATAGTACACCTAACAAATATCATATTATGCATGTTTCAATAATTTAAAATACAAAAAGTTGGACGAATATTTCCAACAAAAATCACCTAAACTGGCACATACGTCACAAACAGGCAATTTAAATTATCATATCATCCAAATGTAAAAACAATGCAAACTAAGAAGAAAAAACCCAGTCTTGCCAATGTCTGATTTACCTGATGGGATCTTCTTGAGAGCTGTACTTCTTGTTATGTGTGGCCTTGAAAACAGTCCATTCTGAGCGAAGGTCAGCCGCAACGACAGCGACGACAACAGCAACGAGGAAAAGCTTCAACATCTGTATAATGACAAAATTCAATACACTACCATCACACTGATGCAAAACTATTATTATACTTGTTGCAGTTTGTGTTTCAAGTCGAACCTTAATCGTTCTTTGTTTTACGCTTGGTTTCCTTTTCCTGCCATTTCCTCATAAGTACATAAAACAAGATGGAATACTGCATAAGACTTTATTGGTATTTTTGTTTTATATCCTGATGTAGTCATCGACATTAGAGAAGCAAGTAAGATTTCATTGCCTCAGATACCCAGCTTGATAAGTAATGTCTCTGCTCTCCGGGATGGGCTCCTAACACTCGAGTTTTTTTTCTCCCGCCGTGAACTGAACCGGAGTCTAACGTAACAATGGTATGTATGTTAAGTTTAGAAATGATAAGTGTAAAAACTTAAAACTAAGTAATAACAACAATGTTTTAGTGCCATATGTAAACAGATAATACAATAGGAACATGGATTGGTATTAAACAAAATCATAGTGCACACAACTGATACACATAATATCAAGGTAATTTGAACTTAGCACATTTCACGCACCCCCCCCCCCCCCCCTCCACACACACACACGCACACACACACATACACACACACTAAAATCGAATCTAAAAAATTTACAATTACTGTAATATATATATATATATATATATATATATATATATATATATATATATATATATATATATATATATATATATATATATATATATGTATATATATATATATATATATATATATATATATATATATATATATATATATATATATATATATATATATATATATATATATATATATATATATATATATATATATATATATATATATATATATATATATATATATATATATATATATATATATATATATATATATATATATATAAACAATATAATCAAAACTAAAAACGATCTTAATACCAATCGCCTTTACGGTAAATATCAAACGTGTTTTTTTCGTCCATGATATGATGGCATGGCCATATGACAATTAACCCAAACTACGTTTTCATCTATGTTTTGCATATGGAAACTATGGATGCATAAAGAAGAGAGCAGTTAGTATAATAGATACGCATCGCCCTCTCTAGCTTCCATTATGTTCCCTTTGCCTTGTCAAATTGGAGCTAAAGATTATACTACAATGGATTAGGATCAAACAGAAACTCTCAAAATACCAGAAAACATTAATATTTATATATAATAGGAAGAATGACAAGTTGGAAATAATGACCTTTGGTGAGTAACATTTGAAACCATTTTCAAAAACAACAACCCAAATGCTTACACTCCAGGAACTACATATAGCCTGCTTATTAGATACACGTAATTTTATGTAAACAATTCAATATTCCAAAGATTTATATAACAATTAGCTAGGTAATAAATCATTTCAATATCTAATTGTCAAAAAGCGCGCATGGTCTACTCACATTGGTGTATTGATTGTCTGCCAGGCTTGTGAAGAATGGTATGTCTGTAAGAAAGATTTGGTTTATATAGGAAACTTTTCATGGGCTGAGACATCATGTGATGCCTGATTTGTATTTTGAAAACATCATCCTTTGTTTGAGATTAGACAATCGATCATAGGATCAAAGAGATATTGGGTTTATCATCTGGCTATCATGTGAGCAACACACGTGGATCCAAATTTTCATTTGTGGTTTATATATTTTCTTTTCTTTTTTCTTTTTTTAAAACTTCTTTTATTTTATTTTGATAACCCAGGCATCTATGATACACGTCACTCTGCTCATTTCTAGTATCCTGGCACACACTTTACCTGCTACACACAACAGTGCTATTCCTCTATAGTTTGAGCATTCAATAGTTGTGTATTGGTACTATCGTTCCCTTGTTTCAGTCATCTAAGCACCTGGTTTGACTTTCAGGCTTGTAGACATATTTCATGTAGTAATTTGCCTGACCGAGCAGTGGCAGGTAAGCATCTATGCAGGGATTAGGCGGTCCCGCCCTCCACGAGTCTCCTGCTGCCTTGCAGGCGGGTCTTGGTTGACCAAAGGCTAAGGGAGTTGGCCCTGAAAGGAAATAACAGCCTGCTGCCTTGCAGGCCGGTTTTGAGCAACAAAAGACTAAGGGGAGTTAGCCCTGACAGAAAATAACAAGGCTTGGTAAGAGGCCTCAAGGCTGGCAGCCCCACCATCTACCTTAGGTGCAGTTGGACCGATCCCCTGCTTATTCAAAACCAATCTGATTAAAAACAATACATATAATGATATACCCAGCTTGAACTTTCGAAGACGACTCTGGAAAAGAACACGGACTGTGATATTTGGAACATGGAAAATTAGGGCAATAAATGGACAGAAAAAAAAGTTAAATTAGTTGAAGAAATGGAAAAATTCAAAGTAGACATTTTGGCCATTACAGAAACAAAGAAAAAAGGACAAGGAATAGAAGATCTAGCAACAAATCATACCTTAATCTTCTCAGAAGTAGATGTCCAAGAGAGATCTATAGCAGGAATAGGCCTCCTAGTGCATGAAAGGCAAGATAAACTACTAGAAAATTGGAATTTTATAAGCCCATGGCTATTATAGGTAAATATTAAACCAAAAGGAAGAGAAATTAAATCATTAATAGGTTATGGACCAAACGAAGATGCCATCAAAAATGATTTAACAAATAGCTGCAGAGAATCTCAAACCCAAACAGGAACTAATGATTTGAGGAGATTTAAACGCTAGAGTAGGCAACAATGTAGAAACATCAGGTGGAGTAATAGGTAAAGAAAGAGAGACAACAACTTCTCCAAATGGAGACAGACTAAAGAATAACATGAAAATAGCTAACGCATTTTTTCCTCATAAAGATATTCACAAACATTCATAACTAAATGAAGGCAGTTCTGAAAAGTCAATCATAAACTACATAATAGTAGTTGCAGCTCCCTTTACAGTACAATGGATACAAGTGTAAACAGAGGAACTGAAATATTTAGTGATCATCCCCTAGTGATAGCCAAAATGAGATTATTAACTAAAGAAAACAAACAGAAAAGAATTTAAAAGAAAGTTACTAATCTCAAAAAAGAAGAAATAAATAAACCAATAGTACAAGAGATATACCAATTCACAATAAACGTTTTATAGGGAAAAGCAGATGGATCTGAAGGATAGCGCAATCGAAAAACAGTGGCAAATGTATAAAGAAACACTCCTCAGTTGTACTGAAGAGGTTTGTAGTATGAAACAAATTAAAGGAGATAGGAAAAGAACAGCATGGTGGAATGAGAATGTCAAGACTAAGATCAAAGAAAAGAAAGATGCCTGGAAGAAATACTTGCAAAGACAGAGACCAGACGATAGGATAGATTACGTGAGTAAAAGAACTATCGCCAAAGAGGAAGTTAGGAAAGCAAAACATGAACAGTGGGAAGAGTTTGGACAAAGACTTCAAGAAAGCTATCAAGGAAATCAAACGCTGTTCTCGGGAGCCATGGAGAGCATGAGAAAGACCAAAGCATGCCCAATATGACAAATTAAGAACGCCAAAGGAAACATAATGAAAGAAGACAGTGAAATCATGGAAACGTGGAGAAAGTATTTTCAACAATTACATAATCCTTTCAGAACATATGAAACAAGGAGTACAGCTCAATTAGTCAGAGTAACAAGTAATCCAGATGAGACAACTGAAGATGTAGATAGCTCAATGGAAGAACTCGAAACAGCTATAAGAAAAGTAAAATTAGGAAAGGCCCCAGGAGCAAATCAAGTTTATCCAAATATGATTAAAAACCAAGGGAGAGAAGCAGACAAACTACTGCATGCAATATGTCAACAAACATGGAAGTCCAAACATGTGCTAGACCACTGGAAAAAGGGAACGGTAGTACCAATACATAAGAAAGGATCAACTATGGAATGCTCAAACAATATAGAGATATCTTTACTTAGCGTATCAGGAATTGAAGTTAATGACATTAGATAATGAGCAAGCCCTACAGGAACAAAGACGAGACAAATACAAGGAATAATCAGAAAAATTATTGGCCACCATGGGGATCGAACCCAATACCTCTGCGTCGGCAAACATCGCCTCGCCATGAAAAAAGTGCTACCAGCCGAGCAGAGAGTAGAGAATCAGATTGAAAAACACCAAAGTGGATATAGACCAGGAAGAAGTGTACAAGACCACATATTTACAATTAGACAAATAATAGAAACATTCATTGAGAGAAACATTGACTTGCAACTGTGAGAAGGAGTGAACTATGGTATTGCTTAAAACAATACAATGTAGAGCAAAATATTATAAAAGCCATTAAAATATTTTACAATAAACCAACATGTGCAGTGAGAGTAGCTGGAAATGTATCTGACGAATTTGATATAGAAATAGGAGTAAACAGGATTGTATCCTAAGTCCTCTTTTCTTTATCACATTTATAGGTTCAGTCGCAAAGGCATCCTCAAAAATGAAGAAAATGAATGTAGGTATGTGAAAGCTCAAACCAGTAAATGTATCAATGCTTTCATTTGCTGATGATATAGTTCTGTTTAGAAAATCAGAAAAGGACCCCCAGTCGACTATTAACGTGATGAATAATGAATTAAATAAAAGGGGGAATGAGAGTAAATGCAAAGAAAACCAAAACAATGCTATTAACTAGGGAAGCTAAAACACAAATTCTTAAATTGGGCAGGGAGAATTTAAAACAAGTTCAAAACTACAATTACCTAGGAGGAATGATTAACTCAGAGAATAAATCAGCCAGAGAATCCAAAAGGTAATGACAATATATAACCATCTGGGAAAGGCATTTGTAGGTAAACAAGAATTGTCAAGAAAAACTAAAATGGCAGTATAGAACACAGTTTAGTGTCCTACTCTCCTCTATGGTAGTGAAGTATATCATTTATTGCTGTGTTTCTGATTTTGTCTCTTTTAGTTTTCCCTACTACTCTTCTTAGATATTTCATTTCGGCTGCCTGTATTCTGCTGTATTTTCTACTGTCTAAGGTACATGTATCGCTGCCATTGAGGAGAGTAAGACAATAAAATGTATTGTATACTGCCATTTTGGTTTTTGTTGCCAATTCTTGTTTACCTACAAATGCCTTTCCTAGATGGTTATATATTGCATTTGCCTTTGTGATTCTCTGACTGATATCTTCTCTTAGTTTTCCCTCTGAGTTAATGATTACTCTAGGTAATTGTAACTTTGAACTTGTTCTAAATTCTCCCTGCCTAATTTAAGATTTTGTGTTTTAGCTTCCCTAGTTACTAGCATTGTTTTGGTTTTCTTTGCATTTACCCTCATTCCTCTATTATTTAGTTCATTGTTCCTAATGTTTATATTCGACTGAAGGTCACTTTCTGATTTTCCAAACAGAATTATCATGTATACAGGCGATGCATCTTTATTACTACTACTAAGGGAAACACTAAAAGTCTCGTAAAAAGCATTCAATTAATAGAAAACTTTGGAAACATAACTGACTTAAAACTAAACAAAGACAAGGGTAAAGGGATTTTTATTGGACAAAAATTACAAAGACAATATCTGCAAACTTAGTTGGGTAAAGTATTAAATTACTAGGTTTTTATTACTTTTAGTCTCAAAAATTTCGAGAATCGGTCTCAATTAGATACCAACAATAAATTATATAAAAACAATAATTGAAAGGTAGAAATTTATTAATATATGGGAAAATGTTAATTGCAAAATTTTTTTTTTTCGCAAAATAAATTTCCGATTACAGACCCTTGTTCTCCCGGAGGATATTCTCAAAGAATTAGGCTCTTTAATTTTTAAATTCATATGGCAAAAATAAACTCTAACAAACGCCTATATGAAAAAGTTAAAAGATCCACTTTATGTAAGGAAGTATCACAAGTGGGGGCCGGGGGGGGGGGGGCTTGGTATGATAAGTGTTAAACCGTAGATGTGATTGAAAGTCTAGATGAGACATTCAAGTACGTTTTCTGTACAATTTCAGCTGTTCTGAGTTAATGCAATCAGAGTTCATTTCTTCCCCCAACAACCTTTCTTTGCAATCATCGTTATTTTAGAAAAGAAAATTCTTTTATAAATATGATATAAAGCCTTTTACGTCAATATTGACGACCCTGTAACAGCTGCTGTCACTGCTACGTCTTGGCTAATTCTACTCTGAGGAAAGTATGGATGCCCAGTTACACTTCCTTCCCTTTTGACCTTCACCTCTTCTACATATTCAGAGAAGTAGAATTGGTCAATGAATCTCAACTACAAGAGAAAGTATTTCTTAAAGTCCTCTGGTAGGAATTCAAATTTCCAGGATGGCGGCCGGAATGGCCAGGTATTTGGAATTTCCACAACAAAGGGATCATTTACATGGGCAAGGGCTCATGGGCCCTCCTATGTATATTAATAACGCTGACCTGCTCTAATAACTTTGAGCGCTATAAACGTGGGCACTCTTGCACCCACCACTACCATGTTTCGCATGTAGATTTCAAATAGTCTGCTTTAGGTTCTTAGCTTAGAATGAACTATTGGATGAAGGACAGTAATTTGACTTGATTGGAAAGAGAATGTTTGCCTTCGATGGAGGAAACCTTTTAGTGTTACTTGATCTAACTTATCAATTTTGGTCCTGAAAGCTCAAACCAGTACAATGAAAAATCCGGCGTAACCTGAGTTTTGAGTACTGACTCCATCTAATAATGGTACTTGATATTATCCGGACCCGATACAATGGTTTCTGAGTTTACGGAAGTCAACGTTCAAGTAACCCAGATCGATAATAAAAGAGAAATCATAATTCACCATTATCTCAAAGCATACTTGTACAAGCACGCTCTACCACGATGATATCAAATACGAATATTGGGGTTAGGGTTAGGGTGAGGGTTAGGGTAAAAGTAAGGAAAACGGTTAGGGTTAATGTTTGGGTTAATGTTAGGGTTAGGGTTAATGTTAGGGTAAGAGCTAGGATTTAGGTTAAGGTTAGGGTAAGGGTTACGTTAGGGTTAGGGTAGGGTTAGGTTTAATAACAATAATAATAACATTAGTCAGTCATAACTTTGAATAGTTCTTTTGGGAGTCTTCCCATTGTTCTACGTTGTTTTTTTTTTATGTAATCCCTCATTGATCCTTGTGTTTGTTTCACTTCTGACAGCTTTGTGTATGTCTTTGTGTAAATTTGTTGTTAAAATTTTAAAAAGGCCTTTCTGTATTACGTCGTTTCTGTTTAGATTCCTAATGTCATCAGGACACCATCGTTTATTGGGACGAAATGCTTTGTTTCTAAATTTGATTGGAGTGTGTATGTCCAATATTTTCATCCTAATTGTGTTAAAACAAGGTACTTTATCCTGGACGTTGTAGTCATCCGTTTAATCATGACTTTTTGTGTCATGTTTAAAGAGTCCAATTTTGATATTCTTTGTGTTCCAATATTTCACACTTCTCCGTATTTATTTTCAAGTTCATTCAATTAAAAAGAAAGCTTTTAATCATCCCTGAAGGGCAATTATTCATATCCAAGATAAAATTACACAGCACAAAATCTAATATAAACTTTACCATTGACCAACACCAATGACCACATACACAATAAATAAATTTTAAAAAAAGGAAGATGCAAACTATAAAACAAATATCTTATATTATAAGGAATATATAGTCTATATACATATATATATAAATATTTATAAATATCTGGCTATATATATAAAGTATCAAGGGTAAAGGGATTTTTATTGTATATATATATACGATATATATATAAATATATATATATAAAGTATATATATATATATTATATATATATTTTCACACCTGTAAAGAGGTACACATTGTAATGTCGATATATATATTGTGTTAAAGGTTTGGTGTTTTATTCATGTATGGTACCTTCAACACTGTCATGTATATGTAATCATTCTTAGATCTCTTTAACAATTGTTATATTTTTATATACGGAGACTTTTAAAACTAACTTTCCACCTATCATGGGGTTTGAGGGTTGGCACCGGCAATGTGTGTGTATATATATATGTGTGTGTGTGTGTGTGTGTGTGTGTGTGTGTGTGTGTGTGTGTGTGTGCGCACTCGTGTATAGGGCAATCTTGTAATAACCACATATCGTCATTAAGGTATTGTTCATCTTAATTGTAACACTTTTTCGTGTATGTAGATGTCTTGATTTTATAGTAATCTTAAATATTGAGTACATTATGTAAGCTATTATATGATGTATGTCTTAGCCTTTGTAAAGCGCACCTGAGCATGATCATCATGGATAGGGGCGCTATATAAATTTTGCATTATTATTATTATTATTATTATTATTTATTATTATTTATTAGT
>JAXRKP010001614.1:32500-107584 GCA_037039925.1 Doris montereyensis
CAATGCACAAAATCTAATATAAAGTTGATCATTGACCAAAACCATTTTTCGCATACACAGATTTTTTTGTAAGTATGACAAAGTACCACACAACACGAATGCAACATATAATACATATTCACACATGCATCAGAGGTACATATTATAATGCCTCTCTCTGTATCTTCCTCTGTGTCTCTCTGTGTCTGTCTGTCTGTTTGTCTGTCTGTCTCTCTCTCTCTCTCTCTCTCTCTCTCTCTCTCTCTCTCTCTCTCTCTCTCTCTCTCTCTCTCTCTCTCTCTCTCTCTCTCTCTCTCTCTCTCTCTCTCTCTCTCTCTCTCTCTCTCTCTCTCTATATATATATATATATATATATATATATATATATATATATATATATATATATATATATATATATATATATATATATATATATATATATATATATATATATATATATATATATATATATATATATATATATATTTATTTATTTATTGATTCTAAACCATGGCCTCACCCTTGATTGGTTGGATCTTGTTTTTAATCCTACCAGAAATGAACATATTATTATTATTACATGTACTACGTTTTAAGAACAGCCCTCTGTTTTAAATAACGATCTCACTCCCATTCGGAACTTTATGTAATCACCGACCATAAATAACGTTGATGCACACAAAATCAAATCGAACAAAAAGATTTGATTTGATTTACCCACATCCACAACTATAGTGATCGCATGGGTTTTGGCAGAATGTTTATTTTTCCCGGACCATCCTGTAAACAGTCAATGGATCTTTAACGCGTACAGAGTGTTGTGATATACACACGGGACCTCTTTTTATCGTCCGTCTACAATGGTACTAGGTATCGATCTACCTACCTGTACCAGGGGGAGGAGGTAAATTTTGCTCGAAAACAAATCGAGAAAATTGTTCAACCGTTGGCGGGGCTCGAACCCATTACCTATTGGTTGAGAGGCCGAGGCCTTCCTTCTAGGCTACCGAGCGAATCACCTCTGAACAAAGTAACGCATGAACAAAGACGTGATCGTTCTTCACATTCAGGTGGTTAGTATTTGAGTCATAAGTCTCGTTAAGAAGGAGACATCACGCTCGACCTAACACTGTGTACGAACGAACGTGCTTTGGGGTCTTAACTTCACGCACAGGCAGACGGTTGGCGGTGCAGATGAAAGTCACTAATTCTGTTCGCTGATCGCGGCAGTCCATTTTGACTCATCGCATAACAGTCTATTCAACTGTTAACAAACAGGCCCCGAGTCTTTCTTCTCCCCGAGTCCTTATGCTGCGTCCACACCTAAGCCTTTTCGGTGAACATGGCGTACGCTCATTCATTAATGTGTTGCGCTCGTGCTCAAGTGTGGACCGCTGTTCAAGAAACACGTACAAGTAGCGCTGTGCATGTGCATGTGCACAAGTGTGGACCGGTGTTTCAAGAAACACGTACAAGTAGCGGTGTGCTCAAGTGTGGACCGGTGTTTCAAGAAATACGTACAAGTAGCGCTGTGCATGTGCTCAAGTGTGGACCGGTGTTTCAAGAAACACGTACAAATAGCGCTGTGCTCAAGTGTGGATCGCTGTTCAAGAAACACGTACAAGTAGCGGTGTGCTCAAGTGTGGATCGCTGTTCAAGAAACACGTACAAGTAGCGCTGTGCTCAAGTGTGGATCGCTGTTCAAGAAACACGTACAAGTAGCGCTGTGCATGTGCTCAAGTGTGGACCGCTGTTCAAGAAACACGTACAAGTAGCGCTGTGCATGTGCTCAAATGTGGACCAGTGTTTCAAGAAACACGTACAAGTAGCGCTGTGCATGTGCTCAAGTGTGGACCGCTGTTCAAGAAACACGTACAAGTAGCGCTGTGCATGTGCTCAAGTGTGGACCGGTGTTTCAAGAAACACGTACAAGTAGCGCTGTGCATGTGCTCAAGTGTGGACCGGTGTTTCAAGAAACACGTACAAGTAGCTGTGCATGTGCTCAAATGTGTGTTTCAAGAAAAACACTGTGCATGTGCTCAAGTGTGGACCGGTGTTTAAAAGGCACGTACAAGTAGCGCTGTGCATGTGCACAAATGTGGACCGGTGTTTCAAAGAAACACGTACAAGTAACGCTGTGCATGTGCTCAAGTGTGGACCGCTGTTCAAGAAACACGTACAAGTAACGCTGTGCATGTGCTCAAGTGTGGACCGCTGTTCAAGAAACACGTACAAGTAGCGCTGTGCATGTGCACAAATGTGGACGGTGTTTCAAAACACGTACAAGTAGCGCTGTGCATTTGCACAAGTGTGGACGGTGTTTCAAGAAACACGTACAAGTAGCGCTGTGCAAGTGTGGCGGTGTTTCAAGTGTGGCTGTGCATGTGCACAAGTGTGTGTTTCAAGAAACACGTACAAGTAGCGCTGTGCATTTGCACAAGTGTGGACGGTGTTTCAAGAAACACGTACAAGTAAGCGCTGTGCACAAGTGTGGACGCTGTTCAAGAAACACGTACAAGTAGCGCTGTGCATGTGCTCAAGTGTGGACCGCTGTTCAAGAAACACGTACAAATGGCAGCTGTGCATGTGCTCAAGTGTGGACCGCTGTTCAAGAAACACGTACAAGTAGCGCTGTGCATGTGCTCAAGTGTGGACCGCTGTTCAAGAAACACGTACAAGTAGCGCTGTGCACAAGTGTGGACCGCTGTTCAAGAAACACGTACAAGTAGAGCTGTGCACAAGTGTGGACGCTGTTCAAGAAACACGTACATGTAGCGCTGTGCTCAAGTGTGGACCGCTGTTCAAGAAACAAGTACAAGTAGCGCTGTGCACAAGTGTGGACGCTGTACAAGAAACACGTACAAGTAGAGCTGTGCTTCAAGTGTGGACTGCTGTTGAAACACGTCAGTAGAGCTGTGCACAAGTGTGGATTGCTGTTAAAAAGAAACAATACAAGTAGCCGTGGCTGTGCACAATATGGAAGGCTGTTTAACGAAACATTTACAACTTAGCGCTGTGCCCAAGTATGGACCGCTGTTTAAGAAACACGTACAAGTAGAGCTGTGCACAAGTGTGGATCCTGTTGAAACAAGTACCTCTTCCTCCTGTCCTGGACAAGTATGGACCGCTGTTTAAGAAACCCGTACAAGTCAACGCTGTGCCCAAGTATGGACCGCTGTTTAATTAAACACGTACAAGTAGAGCTGTGCACAAGTGTGGACCGCTGTTAAAGAAACAATTACAAGTAGCGCTTTGCACAAGTGTGGACCGCTGTGCCAAGAAACACCTTCAAGTAGCGCTGTGCAGAAGTGTGAACCGCTGTACAAGAAACAAATACAAGTAGCGCTGTGCACAAGTGTGGACCGCTGTACAAGAAACAAGTATAAGTAGTGCTGTGCACTGGAAGTTTTCCGTCGCGGCCGGAACACGTTCCGCCTGTGAGGACCATACGGTAAATAAGAAAAACAATCAAAAAATACGCCCACACCTGCTTGCATTTTTGTACCGTCGTATTTTGTCCGTGCGCCAGTTCACCAGAAAACAAAAATGCCAGGTGTGAACCGAGAATTAAAAGAAAAACCTTGATAGTTGATAATTTCGGTGTGCTTTCAGCTCAAACTTCAATACCAAAAAGACAAGAAAATAGGACAATTTAGCATAAAGCACGTTGTCCGAAAATCAAACGACAACATACAATAGAGAATCTTCAGATGAAGAGAACATGTACATGTGCTTCAATCTAGTAGTAATTACCATTTAGAAAAGGAAGGAAGGGGTGAGAGAACAAAAGGAGGAAAGGGGACCTGAAGGGGGGAGGGGACGGGATCCAGATCTTTGATTTCTGTGACGCTCTCCATCCATGTACGTGCCAATAGATCGCCGGTGGTTGGCGGATGCTGATAATAGGTTCTATTTCTTTCTTTACACTTTTTTTACTGTCATTTCTCTTACATCTTGTTTTTTCTTCTTAATTCACCCTGAGATCACCGTGTATGATGAACGGTGTAATTTTCGATTAAACAAACAAAATTAAACAAGCCAATGGATCGAGGCTAGGCACCGCCGCGCCTTAACCCCAAAGCTTGGTCTGATGATATTTTTGTTTACATTTACACGGTACAGCAGTCACTCTATGGATTTGTTTTATTTATTATATTTTGCACCATTCACAACATTGCCATCTTGTCTAATCGACAGAGTGTTTTTAACTCGTTAATGTTAATGTACGGAACGATGACCCAAAACCAAAAATGTATATTATGGTTTAAAAGAAAGAAAAAAAAAAAGACTATAAAGGGCTACAAAAGGACTTACTCGACAAGCAACGGCTTTTTGATTGAGACACTTTCACTAATACCAATTTGTTACATGAGTTGAGGCTCTATCCTAGTGACTTCAACAACTATTTAATGTGCTAGCCTCGTACTATTTGTTTTTACTATGTAGATAGTGTGACAGAAATAGAGACATGCAATGTTCAAAGGCAATGAAAGAAAATGCAAAAGCATGATGTCTGGTATCAACTCAATGGTCAATTCGACGTACTGGAATAATTTCATGTCAAAATAGCAGCAGCAAAAAAAATACTTGAATGACTATTTTACTTTTTATTTTATGTCGTCATTCCTTTAGACCCTCAGGCCGGGAAAAAAATATTTGGAAAGCTCTAAATTTCCGGCCCCAGACTACACCCCACCCCCACACCCCCATACCCACACCCCCACCCCACCCCATACATACCCACACCCCATACCCCCACACCCCATACCCCACACCCCTTCACCACCCCCCCACCCCACCCCATACCCCATACCCATACCCCACACCATACCCCCACCCCACCCCCACCCCCACCCACCCATACCCCACACCCCATACCCACACCATACCCACACCCCATACCCCACACCCCATACCCCACACCCATACCCCACCCCACACCCCACACCCCATACCCCACACCCATACCCCACACCCCATACCCCACACCCCACACCCCACACCCCATACCTCACACCCCATACCCCCCACCATACCCCACACCCCACCCCACACCCCATACCCCACACCCCATACCCCACACCCCATACCCCCACCCCATACCCCACACCCCATACCCCACACACCCCCCCATACCCCACACCCCCATACACCCCATACCCCATACCCACACCCCATACCCATACCCCCACCCATACCCCATACCCCATCCCATACCCCACACCCCATTCCCCATACCCATACCCCATACCCCACACCCCATACCCCATACCCCATACCCCATACCCCATACCCCATACCCCATACCCCATACCCCATACCCCATACCCCCATACCCCATACCCCCCATACCCCATACCCCATACCCCACACCCCATACCCCATACCCCATACCCCCCACACCCCATACCCCACACCCCACACCCCATACCCCACCCCCCCCCACCCCATACCCCACACCCCATACCCACACCCCATTCCCCACACCCCACACCCCATATGCCCATACCCCATACCCCATATAACCCACACCCCATACCCCATACCCCATACCCCACACCCCATACCCCATACCCCATACCCCACACCCCATACCCCATACCCCATACCCCATACCCCACACCCCATACCCCATACACCCCACCCCACACCCCATACCCCATACCCATACCCCACCCCCTACCCCACACCCCATACCCCACACCCCACCCCATACCCCACACCCCATACCCCATACCCCATACCCCATACCCCCACCCCATACCCCACACCCCATACCCCATACCCCATACCCCACACCCCATACCCCATACCCCACACCCCATACCCCATACCCCATACCCCACATACCCCATACCCCACCCCACACCCATACCCCACACCCCATACCTCCATACCCCATACCCCATACCCCATACCCCATACCCTATACCCCATACCCCATATCCTCTTACCCCATACCCCACACCCCATTTGTTTTTTTGGAGGGAGGGAGGGGGGGGGGCGATTTTGCAGGCCCGTGGCCAAACCGGTGCACGTGGGGCCACATTGGAACTTTTTTTTTTGTAGTTTCAGGAGAACATTGGAACACTATGACTATCGGCGCGTGCGGTTTAATCTTCTTGGCGATTTGGAACCCTTGCTGATTGTCCCCCAGATTGCTTATCTCTTGAATCGGCGCGGGTGGAGTGGGGGGGGGGAGAGGGACTCGGTAATCCAGAGGCAAGGTGTCGACCTCTCAATCCAGCGGTCGTGGGTTCAAACCCCACCAACTGTTGACAATTTGTATCGAGTGTTTTCGAGTACAGTCTACCCCCCCCCCCTCCCCGCGCCCATGTAGGTGGATCGGCACCTAGCCTAATCGGAGACGGACTATGAAAAGGAGGTCCCGTGTGTAGATCACAACTCTCTGTGCACGTTTAAAATCACTTGGCTGTTCACATTGCAGTCTGGGCAAAATTTTAAATCCTAGCAAACAGCCTGAGATTGACGCTGTGGATGGGGTTAAAATCAAGTCAAATCAAATCAAATCAAATCACATCACATCAAATCACATCAAATCACATCAAATCAAATCAAATCAAATCAAATCAAACCAAATCAAATCAAATCAAACCAAATCAAATCAATCTCTTGAGTCGTCAGCCATATCATATCACCCATCCGGTCGCTGATAATGTTCACTGTTGCTTGACTTTTTTTCTTTTTAAACACGGTAATTTTTGTTTTAACGAAATTGCCATTATGCACTTCTTTGTTCATATTAGGGGTTGTCGTTTTAATATGAATTTATGGGTTCTCTCCCTTTGACCGTGACAAGCTAATACTTTTTGTACATGTGTCTGCTACCAGGCTCTTGAAAGTTTGTGTAATTTGCATTGTATAATTGGCTAGAGTAAAAGTGGAGTAAAGCAAAGTAAATAAAGTCCCATACTTAGAGTTGAGCGTTGAGTAATCTGGAGTAGAACCCTGATTGCTCTAGACATGCGTCATGATGTGGTAGTTTGCCATTGCTTTTTTTTTTGGGAGGGGAGGGGGAAGGAGGAATGGGATTCAGAACAATTCGCTTATCTCCGATCCGCATGAACAGCGTAATAAGTCTTAATACTAATACAGGTGGACATCGAATCAAGCATGCAATATATTGAGAGACAAACAAGTCAAATGGTTGGACACGTCATGAGAATGGGGCCACAACAACCAGCCTAAAAGGCCTACATCATGGAGTTTAACGGATCAAGTAAGAGGAAGACCAAGGAAAGATGGATCGACGGAGTCAAAGAGATCCTCCAAAAGAACAACATGTAGATTCACAAATATACAACACTTGGCCCATGTCCAATTACATCTCCCATCGATATCTTCTTGCATGAGTATATGGGTTAGTAAAAGTAAAGGCGACATATGACAATGGTGAAAACCCACTAATAAAGACAGAACAGACACGTGACGTTTCGGGTATAACCATCACGTGTTTGTTCTGTCTTTATTAGTGGAGTTGTTACTTATTATCATATTTTGCCTTTTGATTCACTCCATGGGCGTTGAAGAAGTTAGCTAGATAATACTTGTAGGATTATCTCCCAGTACTTTCAGCTCTTATATACATATCATTATATTATACACGGAGAAGTCTGGGCAATATCAAACAATCCTACACTTATCTCTAATATCGATGCTAAAGGTGACCAAGAATAAGAAACAAACTAAGAAAAAATAACTAGAGAAACAAACATCACCAAACAAACGAACAATAACTTTAGGAAAGTCAAAATCCAATGCTAATGGGCAAAGTGACAGAGGGCTATAAGATATGATAGTCAAAGCAACCACCTGCCCCGCCTCCCCCCTCCCCCCCCCCTCCCCTTTTCCGGCCCAATGTCCAATTTCTAAATATAACATCATTGGAAACTCGACATACCGGGAATGATATGTCTGGTTTGTCCAGACGTCGTAGATAAAAATCGATAATCTGCACTTTGATCAACATGTCCTAATGATTCTGAGTTGCCAACGCTGATTACACGTACATAAAGGTCATGGAGTAATTTTCATCCAATGTCGTCACAGTAATGATAGCAGGCTATGATAACGATGAACCAGCTAGAATGCTTTGAATAATCCCTTTTTTTTTTATAATGTAGGTATTGTTATTACTGATAGGACCTAGATCTACCTTGAGGATTACGTTAACAAATACCACGCCACAAGCACTAGATATAACATTGAATCTGCAGGGTCAAAGGGAAAAATGGGGAATCAAAGGAATACATGGTGGAGAGAACAGGAAAGTTTTTGATTTGATTTGATTTTACCCACATCACAACTATGTTGATCTCGGGAATTTTAGCAGGATTTTTTTTTATCTTATCCAAACTGTCCTGTAAATCTTTAATGTGCACAGAGTGTTGTGATTCTGCACACGGGACCTCATGTTTTATCGTTCGTCTCCGATGGGACAAGGTGTCGATCTATCTACCTGGACCTGGGAGGAGGGGGGTGTAATTTTGCTCGAGAAAAACTCGAGAAAATTTGTCAACCGTTGGCGGTACTCGACCTTTTGGTTGAGAGGCCAACACCTTGCCTCTGAACTACCGCGTTCCCTCGAGAATGGGAAAGAGAACTGAAAGACCTGATGGTGACTTTAGGTAAGTCTACGAGATGTATAGGACAGAGATCGCTGGAGAACAGCTTTTGTTGATAGCGTGTGCGGCAGGAGAGGTTAGGACACTATATGATGATGATGAATGTGATCAGAAATCAATTGCTGTCAGATGAATCATGAACCACTGAGCCAATGACATAATGTCGACAAATTCACTCACTTTTTTTGTCTGTATAATTTTGACGATTACGTTTTCACGCCATTGAAATCATTCGACGAAAGCGTAACATCATTAGACTTAGACCCATTTGTATTTTTGTAATACGTTCATACATGTTTACAAAAATGAACAATTCTAGGATGTTCTATAAAGCAGCCTTGTAACTTTATACAATCAATTCGGAACATAGAAAAAAACCAAATATGATATGATTAGTTGTAATACAATCGCTGTTGACGAAGCTTGTGTTGTTGCTGTTGTGGATATCGCTGTTTGTGTTGTTCTTTGTTTGTTGATTGTTACTGTTGCTACTACAACAATAACAACACGAATAAATACTTCTATTACTACTACCATTATCAATGCTACCACTACTACTGCTACTACTGCTGCCAATGCCCCTGCTAGTACTACAACTACTGTTGTTGCTGCTACAACTACTACTTAACTACTACTACTATTACTACTACTGCTACTGCTACTACTATTACTGCTATTACTACTTTTACTACTACTACCACCACTACATCTGCTTCTACTGCTGCTACTACTACTACTACTACCACCACTACTACATCTTCTTCTAAATGTTATCCACTACACGTACTACTACTACTACTACGACTACTACTACTACTACTACTACTGCTGCAATTGCTACTTCTACTACTATTACCACCACCACCACCACTACTACTACTACTACTACTACTACTACCACTACTACTACTACTATTACTACTACTACTACTACTACTACTACTACTACCACTACTGCTGCTGCTGCTACTACTACTACTACTACTACTACAGGTACTACTACTACTACTACTAGTAATACTACTACTACTATTACTACTACTACTGCTGCTGCTGCTGCTACTACTATTACTATTACTACTATACTACTACTACTACTACAGGTACTACTACTACTACTACTACTACTACTACTATTACTACTACTACTACTACTACTACTACTACTACTACTACTACTACTACTACTACTACTACTACTACTACTACTACTACTACTACTACTACTCCTACTACTATGAAAATCAAACTTTTTTAAATTGAACGCTCGCCGCGTAATTGGAACTAAAAAATGGCTATTGTCTCAAATGGTAACGTAAAATCACCTGTAAAATGTAGATGCAGTGTGTGATCTTTATACAGCATAATGTATGGCACTCGATAATACATAATGTATGTTTGGGTGTCGTGTGTTGTTACATGCTATTCTGAACATATGTTCGAATGAGACAACGCAGGAAATTCTATCACATCAAAGATGAACGACAATGATGAATAGCTGACCCGCTGTTGGATTTAGATGAAGAGCGTGGCCACATATTGAATGCGATTGTTCAGCGTTACATAGACCTGTAAATGAGGGGGCGCAGGTAAGTTCATCTCTTAAGCCCCCTCCCGATTCTCCACTTCAGTCCAATCAGTCTCAATCTGACACGTATCAGGTGACAAGGTGTGAGAATACAGATGACCATAGAATTGACCAATTTGCCTACGATTTGTAGACCCGTCGAAAGCCATTATGCAGCAATATTGATGTAATACACGACCGGCAGTTACAAGTGCTAGATGTTACTCCTAAACAAATATGACGTATATAACTTTTCTCATGTCAAGCATGTTTTGTTTTTATTTGGGTTGTTTTTTGTTTTGTTTATTATTGTATTTTCGGGCTTGGGGTGGGGAAGTGGTAAGAGAAGAGTAGTAATCGAGAATCAGGCCGTTCAATACATGGATGCCGCGTAACAGGTACGCCACTTAATTGGAATGATTTCCTAGCAGCGGATTCGACTGACAATTTACTACGACTACTACTATTACTACTATAACAATAACAACAACAACTGCTACAACTACAACAACTTCTACTTCTACTAGTAGTAAAGGTAACATCTTTGATAACACAGATGCCCCATAGGAACAAGGAATAGACAGAGAAGAACAAATTCTGGCCATCATGGAGATTGAACCTGTTACCTCTGCGTTAGCACCGAGGCGCTTATTAATTAAAAGTTAGTAAGCTCGCCTTGGTTGACACCCATCGCCTCGCCATGAAAAGAAATCATGCTACTAACCGAGCTAACTACACTCATCTATCAAATATTTATATGATTTCAAATTGTAATATATTTTAAACGAGGACGCATAGTTAATCCACTTAGAAGCAGCACTATAAAGACACCACATTTAATCATGTGTCCATTCGTATGGTGTACATAACCCCCTGAATGACAGAGGAAAAGAGAGTCTCACTATAATAGACTCAACGACGCCTGAGGACTGAAACGTTAAGGTACCCATCTTTTGTCGTGGAAGGGAGCATGGATGCTTCATCGCATTAAAACAAACAACAAAACAAGAATGAATGTGATTGGATGATTATGATGATGATGATACTTACTTGAAATAAAAAGAAACGAGGTGAGTACAAGGTTAGTAAATCCCATACTCAGAGTTGAACGTAGGGTAACCAGGAGAAGAGTCCTGCTTTTCTCAGGCATACGGCATAATGTGGTAGTTGGCGATTGCTTCCACACCGACTTTACCTTCATTGAGTGAATAAACCTAGATCTAGCCCTAGATGCCCATTAACGTTGCTAGTTCAACCTGGGATTGCTCGGACTTGGAATCGAACTAAGGCCTCCTGGGTAGACGCTTTACCGACTGAGCTACCGGCGCTTCAAGTACAAGGTATATGAGTGTTATAACCATGTATGAATATTGACTGAAGTAATATGTGATAGAACTGACATGACTTGACTCATAGTAATGCATTTATGTAAAGATAACATTTGATAAATTCACACAAATTAGTATTTCTGCGTTAAAATAGATATACCTAATGGCAGATTTTTATTCAAAATTAGAGGTGGAAAAAGAAGCCATCGAGGACTAACTTGTATTTTCTTAGACTCTACAACCACACACACGGAGAAAGGGCTATCAACAGAACAAACAGATCGCCGTGACAGCTAAGCGTTTGGTATTTTGATACCTGGGTTGGGTCGTCCATCTTTGAGGACCCTCTAAAAAAGTCACCCGTCGCCCCTGCAAGTAATGCAATTCAATAGCCCCCCCCTGTGAATTGTGCGAATCAAAATTGGTGCGAACTCATTCATAGATATTATGATTTATATATACTTTCTTCGACACCGGAAACGTTGACGGACACATCATAAACATCACGTTAAAGGATGTCACGGCTGAAGTAGGGCCCTAGCTCTATTTATATCTAGGTTCATATACTTGAATGGTTGAGTACGCTACGAATACTGCTTTCAACGAACTAAAAAGGACTTCATTTATCTAGAAACGAAAATGGGGCTCATTTTATCAAGGTTCAGAGTGAGTTTTGATAACATTGTTTACATACAGATGAGATCTAGAGCTAGAATCTCTCTAGATTTTAATTTAGATCGAGAGCTAATCAACTCTAGGCCCTCTAGCTAGAGATCTAGAATGCTAGCGCTCTATATCCAGTATTCGGTATTTAAGGCAAAGTCTGGCTCTAGATCTTAGATCTATCAAAGATCAATAATACCTAAATATATATTTTATAACTCTAGACATATAGAGTCTAAAGTGGTACAACGGCAACACATCTAGCCTATGAAACCTATAATCTAACACATCAGTATGGCTGGTCAGTTCTGTTTGATGTAGAGCTGTTCAATCTGAGAACATTCAATGAATTGGAGGAGTGTGCATGCTAAAAGTTTGAAACTGGTAGACAATCAAAATTTGTGATGGAAAACCAAACTATTGAGAAATAAATATTGGCCAGCGCTATTCGCAAGCATGACAGATGGACTTTGCCACTATCCATCATTAATTTTTATGGTGAAAGGAGCTCGTCCTTCACTTGGTTTGCCATTAATGACGGATGGACTTTGCCACTATCCGTCATTAAGGATGG
Source organism: Doris montereyensis (assembly GCA_037039925.1). Classification (NCBI taxonomy): domain Eukaryota; kingdom Metazoa; phylum Mollusca; class Gastropoda; order Nudibranchia; family Dorididae; genus Doris; species Doris montereyensis. The sequence continues at coordinate 45,257 of JAXRKP010001614.1, forward strand.
ACCTGAGCACAATCCCAGTTAAATTAGGAATAGACAACTTTGTATTTTTTGTAATGAGTCATTAAACATTAATGAATTTAAATATCTAGATATATGTACTAATGTAGATCTAATTTAATGACTTTATTTTGTTATTATTTAACATTTTCACTATTTCCCCTGGATGTGACAAATTACAGATGAATATGGTGGATGCGAACGATTCACCATTAGAACTAGATATGACTTACGTGATTTGATATATATATAGATCTTTCTCTTCTCTCTCTCTCTCTCTCTCTCTCTCTCTCTCTCTCTCTCTCTCTCTCTCTCTCTCTCTCTCTCTCTCTCTCTCTCTCTCTCTCTCTCTTGTGTGTATATATCTCCTTCTATCTTTCTTGATGTTGTCCTCTCTGTCTCGAGTCGTGTATCTATCTCCTTCTTTCTTTCTTGGTCTTGTGTTTGTCTCTCTGTGTCTGCCTGGCTCTCTCTCTCATTCACGTGTGTGTAAGTGTGTCTCCCTTCCCTTCTACATATCTTTTTTAGGTCTTGTGTCATGATTCAACATTAGGTCTAGATGTATGTGGCATGTGGGATTTCATCTTGAAACATTGTTGCCGAATCTACTCTGTCGCCCGCACTCGAACAGGGGAAGGAAAACAAAGAGAGTAGCAAGTGATGAAGAGAGAGAAAGAGATAGAGGGGCAAGTTATGAAGGAGAGAGAGAGAGAGAGTCGATTAACAGACATCAGTGATCAAGGAAGAGGAATTACATTTATAAGTAGAGGCCATGTAAGGACAACAACAGAATAATGCCTAAAATTTGATAATATTATTTATTATAAAAACACGATAATAATGTACATGTATATATATGCAAAATTCATAAATGCAGGACAGGGACTAATGACAAGTTCAAAGCTGCCAACGATTCAGTTCGCAAATGGCAATAAGAAAGTAAAACTTTTTGAAATATGACATGAAAATTAGATATTTATATTTTGAACATTGGAGAAATTTACAAAAAAACGATTCATTATTATTTACAATGCATACATATACACATGTAACAAAAAGAACAAACAAAGTAATCAGAATCAACAACACTTACTACATCCAACCCACAACATCCCACACACTCTTATCAGCCTCTTCCATTCCACATTCCTATTAATTAGACCCTTTTGTGCCGCCGATTTAACTCGTGAAGCGCTGCCGCTTTCTAGAGTTTCGTCGACCACGGAACTTCATAGGCAGCAACTTGACAATCGATTCTAATGTCGAATAGCATTTTTTCTCTCTCAGGTATACATCATTCTTGCAAATAGTCACTTTGATAAATATTATATTATATCATTATATGTCAGTGCTTAGGTGGTTGGGTTGACGTTGCACCACTCTAGATCTATCCCAATCCCTGGCTGTCAACCAATGTAAAACACATATAATATAACTAGTATATTTTTTTGGCTTTGAGTGTGTAAATCTTACCTTGAAAAGTATATATTAAGAACTGTATTTTAACCTAAAAAAAATTAAAGAGACACCCTTAGAAGTTAACGAACGGCATATATAGACTCACGTAGATTAGGGTGCAAGTCTAGACGTCATTCTGAATGTGCAAGACTACCGTCGCAATTTGCTAGAAAGACCAGCGATTGGCAAACTTTTTGTTATTTACCTTAGGATTACGGGTTACTTCAAGTTACATTATCAATGCCTTCTGGAATGTTGCTGGCTGATGAATTAGTTTACGTGGCCAGAGTCTATTTTTCGATTTTGAAAATATTGGCAGCTTTGAGTTTGTTATCTTGAGTCTCCCACATAGCTCGTCTCATACAGTAAGTCAGTAAAAGTAAAGTTCCTTCAAGGCCATTATGACCCATAGCTCTTAAGCTTATCCCAGTTTCTATAAAGTGAAGCGGAACATGTGTTAATAGTCACCTGGACAGGGTGCTAGTCTGATGCAGGTGTTTACTCCCAACCTAGTAGCCCTACTTGTACCCATTTGCACATGTTGAGTGGGGAAAATGCATGTTAACTCGAGAAGAGCACCAGCTCTTTATTTGGGGCATGATACGGTTGGCCCAAAAGAGCGCCGACCCTAAAATTAGGGCCGACGTCATTGCCACAGGGAGCGCATGGGCCCAATATTTAGGGCCAGACACCTAGGCTTCTTGAATGGAAATTTCCACTTTCCTTAAATGCTTTATGACCTTTGAGTTCATAGTTAAACAACGGCCAATAAGATTACAATTTATATTAAGCTCTTATTTTTTTTCCGGTGGCCTCGCTATCATTCGTCAAAGACGATATATGACAATAAGTGGCAACTCCACTAATAAAGACAGAACAAACACATGACGTTTCAGGTATAACCCTTCGTCAGACAACAAACGAAGAAATATCTAGAATGTAGATCTAAGTACTACCTCAGGCAATGTGATGTCAGAAGAAAAACATAAAGGAGAAAGAAAGAAAGAAAAGACAGTGATGATAAGAAATATAGCAGAGGGGTGTGAAGAATGAGCGAGAGTGGAAGGTTCAGATCTAGAATGAAATAAAAATATGAAAATAAGTAAGTAATAAAAGTGAGGAGAGAGAGAGAGAAAAAGAAAGGAAAAAAAAGGCAGGGAAGAAAGAAAGGAGAGAGAGACGTGTGAGTATGGGAAACAAGAACGAAAAATAGGATAAATATAAGACTAGATCTATATCTCACTGGGTCTAGAAAGAAGAAATGATAGAGAATGAATGAAAGGAAGTATCAATCAAGGCAAAAATTTACACTGAAGGTACGAAATATATATAAATTACAAATTTATCGATGCAATAAGGGAAGAGAGTAAACAACTTATCTGAAATTTCAAAAATGCCAGTTAGCACTAGCTGATGCTTTGCACGTTATCAAAGTCTCAAGTATTTACTCCTTGGTGATAAAATAAGGTCTATTCCATAATGGTAAGAAACTGTGCGCAAAGTTGCTTCCGGTAAATGGTGAACGTAAATAAAAGAAATATATATATAAATTTAAAAAAGTGTGCAAAGATGCCTACCATTGAGTACGCTACCATAGATGGGCACACAGAGTATGAACTGCCAGAGGGACCCAACTTTTCCCGGGATAGGAAGGGGTGGGAGGCAGGGTTAGGGTGGGATAGTTTCGTGTGTGTGGTTGAGGGGGGGCAGGTGGGGTAGGGTAGAGGATGATGAAGAGTCAGGGATAGTAATAGCGTGTGGCTGACTATGGGAGTTACTCCAGAGAAAATTATACTTCACTCCACTGTGGCTCCTTCGTATTATTCACAGCTATTTTGATAGTTCACATTGCTACATCTCCTTGTAGTTTACGTTATTTTTCTTTTTTGAAATTGCTCTAGATGTTTCTCGTTTGTTGTCTGAGGAAGGGTTATACCCGAAACGTCACGTGTTTGTTCTGTCTTTATTAGTGGAGTTGTCACTTATTGTCATATTTCACCTTTGACTTCACTCCACTGTGGCTCCTTCAGTATTATCATTCGTCAAAGTGACTCTTTCCCATTCAACACACTTTGTGCAAGCCTAAGTTGATTACACAGCTTTCACTGCTATTGTTTAGTCTTTAGTTTCAGTTTCTTTTATTACAATAACATCTCGATATAAATTCCTTATTCTTTCAACTTTTAGAAAATGCAGGTTTTTTATCATAGCTGTAAACGTGAAATCATTGTTCAAACTAAGTCAAAATCCTAGCTTCACCCCTTGCACACATTCATATTTTCGTGCAAATGGCTAGCGCAACCCCTCACTGTTTGTAAGAAGGCCACCTCCGGTAACACTGCAAGCGCTTCTTGGGATAAAAGGGTTTTTTAAAATAAATAAAAAAAATTAAAAATTTGTAAAACACCACAAACGCTTCTTGAGTTAAACGTCTTTCCCAATGAGCACAACGGTAGGCCTTGCCTTGCTAGGATTTGAACCCAGTACCTCATGACCCCTAAGTCTAGCAGCCTAACCACTCATTCGCCAACACCACTCGTCTCATTCAGTTTCACACGGATTAGGGCTGCAAATGATAACAACCTTTCAAATACATATGCTCTTTTTTATCCTTCTTTAACTTTTTTCCCTTCTTTTACTTTTTTTTTTCCCTTCCTGATTTACCCCACATAAAAACCAAGCTCCAACTTGTTATCTTTAAATTTTTAAAGATTAAAAAACAAACTTCTTTGTTATGTCCTGTGGGTGTGCCCGACTACGCAAATCATTCCTTCCCATGTGTATACACATGGTTCTTCTCCGTTACATTTCAATCCAGAATATAATAATCGATTTAAATGGGTCTGAGATTGTGTGTTTTTAGCAGATTGCTCTGCTACTTGAAGATGATTGGTGTCTGATGTTTGTTTGGACACGGTTTGAAAGAGCCATACAAGAAATTATGTCCCAGCACCATAGAATACTGTTAATTTTATTTTTTTGTTTTTAATTTATCTTTTTCAGAGAAAGGTGACAACCATTGAGATTCTAGAGGGCATCGATAAGGTAAGTATATTAAAATTTATAGATAGGCAATAGTTTCATCAATCTTAGTTCAAAGCTTAATAAGTTATATATACATGTCTTTATGATTAAAAAGGGAAGTATGGCATTTCTTTTTATCTTTTAAATGAATTTCGTTTTTGTCTTTACAGCATTTATTTTATGTAATATGGTGGGTTTTTTTATACTCTGAATGATGAAGATTTGAAAACCATGGAAAAACCAGCTGTACATAGAAACGTGCATTTTTTTGCAAACGATTAGAAAATCACTACAGTTTTGTTTGATATATTACTTATTCATGTGTGATGTATGGTGGTTGAGTAACCTGAAAAAAAGCGATGCGTAGGTATTTGCCGTTACTGAGATTGAAACACATGAATTGCGTCAAAATGAAATCTGGTGTTTACTAGTTTGCGTTTTGACAAGAAACTATTTTAACTTTTGTCACTAGTTTGCCTTCATTCACTTGAAACCATCATTGCTACATGTCCATGTAACACATATAACCTCAAACTGTTGAGGGAAAAACAAAATTCCTAGGTCCCCAGGAAATCGGGGAAACCAGGCTAATCGGGACAATTTTACAATCCACCAAGATTTCCCAATTAAAGAGGTTTCACTGTATTAAAATTTTATATACATATTGAACTTTCACACTTATTACAACTCCTGTTCTTATTTTGCTTCACTGTGCAATGATAATTTTGATGGAGTCACTGCTATTGGGTTGGGTTTTTGTCCAGGGGCGTAGGGGAAATTTGGTATTGGGGGGGGGGGGGGGGGGGTGAGTTTTGGACCAAAAGGTTGATTTTCTGTTCTTTGCGTATTTGGGTAGAACAATCATTTATCTACAAGTTTATGGCAGAAAAATGTCCATATGACGTATAATTTTATTTTTACAAAATATTTTGTAGACAATCAATTTTGACGTAAATTAACCTAACACTGACTGAGAAAATGGCAGTAAAAAAAGCTGTAAATTGGCGGTTAATCGCCAAAAGTGGCAACACCGACTTTGACCCAGTTTCTGTCGTTACCGATTGATGCGTCGGCCCATCGCTGTGTGATATAAGAGACGTTACGCGTCAGTGTGTATGTAAACACGCGCACAAGCATAGGATATAGAGGAAAAACAAAAAAATGGTCATTTCGACGTCTGTTTTCACAACAGTGCACATCTAAACCTAGATTTATAATCATATTTACATAAGTAACAATGCCAGAGACTGTCGAAAGAATAAAGGGGCTGCTACAACAAGGGAAATCGTCTGAAGCATTTGTTTTGTGTTATTTTCTTTTGATTTTTTTTTGCTTGCGTTTTTCCACGCTAACATTCTATCGTCTCCGCCATTTACTGAACGATTTGTATTATATTTGGCACACATGTCCCTCTTGTCAATGTGAATAGGATGGATTTTGGGAGAATTTTTTTTTTGTTTTGTAATAAAAATGCCGTTTTTGTACATTGACTTTAGATATTGAACAGAAAAAGACGATCTGCACATGTTTTGGGTGATTTTATTCATAACTAAGGGAGGAGATAGATTTAGAAAATTGAGTCAAAATCCAAGATGGCGGCCATTTCTCATGTACACACTAAAAGCAAAAACCTAAAAATCAAAAGCAAAAAAAATACTTCATGTTTGTAGCGTCCTTGGTTGCCATAGAAACAGGTGCCATCTTGGATTTCAGCCCAATTTTCAAAATCTATCTCCTCCCTTAGTTATGAATAAAATCACTCAAAACCTGTGCAAATCGTTTTTTCCATTCAATATCTGGAGAGTGACCAAGTTTTTTTTAGATTTTGGATAGTTTTCTTTTATTGAATTTTTTAAAATACCGTGAATGTACAGAAACAGTATTTTTATTACCAAAAAAATATTCTCAAAAAGTTTACAATATATGAGAAAAAACAATGTCATTCTATTAATGTTGACAAGAAGAAGCTGTGTGCCAAATACAATACAAATCGTTCAGTAAATGGCGGAGGAGATAGAATTTTAGTGTGGAAAAATCTACATTTTGAGACAAATGCAAGTTAAAAAATCGAAGGAAAATAACACAAAATACATGCATCAGATGGGTTTCCCTTGTTGTAGCAGCCCCCTTACTCTTTCGACAGTCTCTGGCATTCTTACTAATGTAAATAAGATTATAAATCTAGATGTGGTTTAGATGTGCACTGTTATGAAAACAGACGTCAAAATGACTTTTTCGGGCAGAAGCCAGGTGGGGTTGCTACATTTGGCGATTAGGGGTTTTTTGCCATCTCTCAGTCATCCTCAAAATTTTGGCTGCAAAAATTATTTTTTTTAAAGAGTATACATCAAATGGTGTTTACATACACAATGACAAACAACCTTTTGGTCCCAAGTTGCATCACACAGCGATGGTGCACCAAAAAGACTACTGACATTTGTTGAAGTATATAGATGTCGAAGGAGCCACAGGAGAAGCAGTTAAGAAATATGACAATAAGGTAAAGACAGAGCAAACACTCGGTGTTGCCAAACATTTGGCGATTAGCCACACAATGTGATATAAAAACAGGTTTTAAGAAACTGCCATCTTCTCAGATCAGTGTAAAAATATGAAAATAAGTATTTTACGTCAAAATTTTGGCTGCAGGGAGAGAAAGAAAGGGAGAGAGAGATGAGCATGGGAAACAAGAACGAAAAAAAGGATAAATGTAAGACTAGATCTATATCTCACTTCTAGAAAGAAGAAATATAATAAATGTAAGATTAGATCTATATCTCACTGGGTCTAGAATGAAGAAAAATGAAAGCAAGTATAAATCAAGACAAAAATTTACACTGAAAGCAAGTATATAAATTACAAATTTATCGATGTAATAAGGGTGGAGAGTAAACATTATTCTGCCATAAATTTGTAGATAAATGGTTTAAATGTATATGCAAAGAACAGAAAATCAATTTGGTCCCAAGCTCCTCAGTCCCACTATTTTTGGTCACACATCATTTATAGACGTGCACTCTGCAGTTTGTTACTGCACTCAAAAGACTACTGACATTTGTTGAAGTATATAGATATATAATATATAAAATACAGTACGAAGGAGCCACAGTGGAGTGAAGTCTGAAATATGACAATAAGTGACAACTCCACTAATAAAATGCCAGTTAGGACTAGATCTAGCTGATCCGGCATCACAATGAATCAGAATGAATTACAGTGATGTTTATCCTATCTAGAATGAAATAAAAATATGAAAATAAGTAAGTAATAAAGGTGAGAAGGAGATTCTTAAAGAAAGAAAAACTTTGGGAAACAAGAACGAAAAAATAGACCCAGTGAGATAAATAAGATTAGATCTATATCTTAAGAATGAAGAAATGATAGATAATGAATCAAGTATAAATCAAGACAAAAATTTTTGCGAAATGTATATAAATTACAAATTTATCGATGTAATAAGGGTGAGAGTAAACAACTTATCTGAAATTTCATAAAATGCCAGTTAGGACTAGATCTAGCTGATTCCAAGGAATCAAAATGAATTACATTTATCCTATCATTTCTTCTTTCTAGACAGTGAGATATAGATCTAGTCTTACATTTATCCTATTTTTCGTTCTTGTTTCCCACACGTCTCTCTCTCTCCCTTTCTTTCTCCCCTGCCTGTTTTCTTTTTTTATCTCTCTCACTCTCTCTCTCTCTCTCTCTCTCTCTCTCTCTCTCTCTCTCTCTCTCTCTCTCTCTCTCTCTCTCTCTCTATCTCTCTCTCTCTCTCTCTCTCTCTCTCTCTCTCTCTCTCTCTCTCTCTCTCTCTCTCTCTCTCTCTATTTTCTCTCTCTCTCTATCTCCTTCTCACCTTTTATTACTTACTTATTTTCATATTTTTATTTCATTCTAGATCTGAACCTTCCAATTTCGCTCTTTTTCACACCCCCCCCCTCCACTGCTACGTTTCTTAACATCACTGTCTTTTTCTTTCTTTCTTTCTCCTTTATGTTTTTATTCTGACATCACATTGTGTGATGCCGGAGGTATTACTTAGATCTAGATTCTAAATATTTCTCGTTTGTTGTCTGACGAAGGGTTATACCCGAAACGTCACGTGTTTGCTCTGTCTTTATTAGTGGAGTTGTCACTTATTGTCATATTTCGCCTATATAAAATACAGATAAATTTAGTTGAACGCAGGAAATGACTTGAGGATTTAAATGAAGACATGATCTGGTACACAAAACTTGTAATTTGTTCAGTCAGCTGTGCACTGTTTTCAAATTACTGTGAATTTCAAAAGTAGAAGATGATTCATGTTCAATGCATATTTAAACTTGTTTAACTTGCTAAATTTCTTATTCCGGGCTCTTACAAATAATCTTGTTTTCAAGGTTTTATAAGAGAAAGTTTATTAGTTTTTCAATATGACTTTATGGAAACATTAACAGTCAATTTGTATTTTGTCAAAATGGGACTTATTTCATAATTAGGACACTGGGCTTAGGACAGAAACTGGAGGGTAAAAGTTAAAAAATGCTTTTTTTTACATCTTGTATTTCCATGTCTCTTTGTATTTAATCATAAGCTTTTCGCCTCTTTTACATTTTCTTTGTATTTGCCAGGAAATAAGTCATCTTCAAAGAAATCGTAAAGAGAACCAAGACAGACAGAAGCGCATTGCCACAAGTTTACTCATCTACTCAGTCATTCTTTACGTTATCTCAGCAGTCGTCTTTTTCTTATTATATTTTCCCGACACATGGCCGCTTCGTCTTCTCTACAGCTTGCCATTACTTGCATTTCCATTTTTGTAAGTGTGACATAGATTTAATAAAGTTGTTATTTCCTCTCGTAGTTGTATTGTTTTTAATTGTTTAAATTGCAACGGTAAAATGATATCCATGCAAAATATCTTACCACATAGAAGACAACGTTTCTTTCAATATGTTAATTGTTACTGAAACTTGAATGTTAAATTGCCATCAACAGCAAGATCTAAGTATAAAAAAAATCTCGTACTTACTATGTAAGGGCTAAAAAAACCAAATACATACTGCTGACCAAATTTATATGATAATTCTGCACTTTTGTCATTGAAATCATAGTTTCAGCATGGAATTATTGAAGAAGTAGAATGGGGGGTGTGGGGGGGATCAGTTAGATCTAGCATTTATTATATTGTACATTATTTTTCTTTCAAAGGATATGGGGCCTGAAGAAGCTTTTGCACTGGTACTTCGTGAAAAGAATCCATGGAAACGGTGAGTGACAGTCTCCATTGTTTGCCTTAACTCATTAGTGTACAGATTCCCCAACCAGAGACGCTGACCTAGATTTAATTTCCCCGCAACCAGGTCACCGTGGTGTGTTTACATTTTCTAAGCTTCCCGTGGGCTTCTGATGGGTGGCGTTAGGGAAAAGTATTCTTTCTCTTCGTATCACTATTGTAGCAGTCCATTACGACAAAATGGATGGTAAATATAAAAACAAAAGCAGAAAACACATGAAATACGTAGACGATTGAAGCAAAACGATGAAATGTGTGTGTTTAAACAAAGGCAGTACTAGTACAGTAGCTAAAACTACCATCAATGACGGGGTTCCGGAAATGGACGCATTATACTAGGATCATGACCTTTAGCGTCAGAAAGAGGCTTAACTGTCAATCAGCTTTCTAAAAATAATAGCACTTTAAATAAGTAACAAAAATAGGTTTGTCAAGCCAATCTGATAGAGGAAAGAGAAGGTGTTACCCATGACCGGGTTGAACAATGGGAAGCAGTTAGCGGGTGGCCTTGTAAGGCCGGGCTAAACACAGCGCTGTCTAATGTGCGGCCATTTTCAGCCGATTTAAACATAAGAGTTAAAGAAGAAAATAGTAGCAGTCAAGCATTTCATTTATTGGAAAGAATATATTACAGAATTGGGGAGTGAACTTGAAACACAATTGGAATTTTTACTAAAATTTAAAAAAAAACCATTTATTTTATGTGTAGAAGTAGGAAATGTGACACAACGTACTGTTCAAATTCTGAATTTTAAAATTTTAAGTTGTTAGAGGGAAGGCCTAGAAGCTTTGGTCAACTAAGACTGGCCTGCAAGGCAGCAGGTTGTTTTCTGTCAGGGTTAACTCCCTTAGCCTTTGGTCGGCCAAGATCCGCCTGCAAGGCAGCAAGAGACTCGTGGAGGGCGGGATCATCTACTCCCCGTACAGGTGCTTACCTGTCCATTGCCCGGCTGTTCCACTTAATGCTATAGAATCCGGAATAAGCTCCAGCTTTTTGGACCGTAATGGTCTTGAAGGAATATTTTACCCTATGCACACCATTGGATGGACTTACTGCACTTTTTCATTAGGAGAGAGCACTAACAATAATGTTTATATATAGTAATAATACTTGAACATCATGAAAAGGCAGGCAACATTTTTGGGGCACATAATGAGAAGGAAAGGATAAGAACATAATTTGATAACAACCCGCAAAAAATTGAAAGGGGGGAAAAGTCTTGGACGACAACAAATAAAAATATTGAACAACGTCACAAAATGGATTGGAACAAATACAACTAACACCACCACTTTCCGTGCAACATGCAATCTTGGAAAATGGAGAGACATGACAGCCAATGCCAGCCAGATGGTAAGGCACATAGTAAATGAATGAATAGTACCCTATAAATACAATAGTCTGAAATAAAGGACCACATTGCTTGTTTAAGTCAGAAGGAATCAATTCCTGGGGAAAAGAAGATGTGGGATCTGTGCCATTATTTTTATTTCCATTCATTGTGAGCTTCCGGTGCTCAATTTCATATTTTCAACAGTGTTCCCCAATTTTCACTTTTGATTTTACTCTCTTGTCATGATGGATGCAATGTTATGCTAAAATTTGGTTTCATTGAAGTTCTTTTGTAGATAAAGGTCTGTGCATTCTTTAGTAACTTGCCTGTTTTCCTATTGCTACTTGATTCTCTCTCATCATCTCTTGTAAATGATGTCAATGCCATTGCAATATTTTCTTGTTACATGTACATTTTCAGTCACTGTTATTTTATTACATTGAAACATTCAAGTTATCACTGGCTTCAGAAAATTACCCACACACGCGCACACACACACACACACGCACACACACTTATATATATAATATGCATATATAAAGTTAAAAGTTTTCTTTACTTAAGTATTCATTGTCTTATCATTCTGTTTGTTTTTCCCCTTTTCTTTTCAGATTTGGCGTTAAGAGATCTCAGAGACAGAAAAAGACAAATTGTAAGTAGTGACTTTAAAGGTTATATGGATTAATTGTTAAATAAAAAGCTGCCTTCATCGCATTATGTTATAAAATGTCAAAACAGTAAAAAAAAAATATTTAAAAAAATTAAAATTAAAATTCTGTTAAAGGAAAAGTTTTTACGGCTTTAATGGGCCTCTTAAGAAGCCGTTTCTTTCAAATATGATTTGTCATAATGCACTGTAGCAACACATGGGCTGGCTCGTGTACAAATATGTGGAAAATGTTGATTTATTTTATTTATCATCCTTGACTTAAGTGGAAATTGTTCAAAAATAGATTTTGTTGGAGATTCTCATTAATAATTGTGTTTTATCCTGTTGCATTTGCCACCAGTTGGAGGATGTAATGGAGACGGAAACCTACAAAAAGGCAAAAGAAATATTAGAGAAATTTGATCCTGCTCGTTTCAGAAAACTTGAGGTAAGAATATTTTTTTTAGTTTTCATTACTAATTGAACAAATGCAATCAATATTTGTGTGGTGAAAGAACATCATAAGGCATATTATTTGTTTAATTCCGTGGCTGCAACCAGTACGTAAAAACTTATTTAGTACGGTTTTATTTTGGATCGGAGTCAGTATTTTAGCCTTGAAAAGTATGTATATGAGTTTTTACTTATTTGTAAAGAAAACCCTTAGTGAACGGCAAAGACTCAAGAGAGATTTGAGTGAGGAAGTCAGGAGATGCCGTTCTGAGTTTTCAAAACTACTGTAGCACTTTGTCAGGAAGGCCAGCTATTGGCAGATTATTTTGTTATTTACCTGAAAGGGGGTAATTTAAATTTAAGTTAGATTACATCAATGTTGTCTGGAATATTAAGGGCTGTCATGTAAGCTAGAAATAGTTTGTGCGATCAGAGTCTGTTTTTCAAATTGAAAGGTTGGGAGCTGTGTAATCCATTTTTTTTTCTGCTCTCTAAGATGACATGTTATTACTCAAAAAATAAATATTGATAAATTTGAAGCTAATAACTAATACTAATTGGGAAAGTCTTTCTTTCACATCAGGTGCTTTTTGAATAGGTTGAGTTGTTGCTTGGGGGGGGGGGTCATTTTAGAGGGGGCTATTTGTTTTAGTTTTCTTGAAATTTTTTCGTTTATTTTTTTACTTCGTTACCTGAGTTCTTTTTTCTTGAGTTTTTTATTATTTTTTTTATTATTTATTTTTACTCTTGTCTTTACTGTCGTTACGTGAGTTTTTATTTCTTTTACTTTTTCATATCTTGTTTTCCAGAACAATGAGGCAAGCTTTGGCAGTGGATCAACTTCTCCCACTTCCACTGCTCCAGGTGGGTATTTCACCTGTGGTTGATTATTTGCTCGTGCCATACAAACCTTTAAAGAAAGATAATCATAGAAGGGATCTTGGCAGGATTTCAATTCTATAATAAGCACACTTAATAATTTTACCACTGGATGACTGGATGTTTATAAATTCTCTGACCATTGAAAAAAGTGTCATCCCTTCATACTGGAAATTCTTCAAACTTGGCCGATCAAGCTTAGTTTATATCTGTTAAGCAGTATTTCATAAGATAGCTTGTCTGAAACAAACCGTTTTCATTTAAAATTTCAATATCAACTTCATCTGACCTAAGTTGATTTTAGTGTCATTATATAAAACTTAATACGAAGGAGCCACAGTGGAGTGAAGTCAAAGGCGAAATTTGACAATAAGTGACAACTCCACTAATAAAGACAGAACAAACACGAGACGTTTCGGTATAAACTCGTCAGACAAACGAGAAATATCTATAATCTAGATCTTTCAGGCATCACACAATGTGATGTCAGAAGAAAAACAGAAAGGAGAAAGAAAGAAAGGAAAAGACAGTAATGATAAGAAACGTAGTAGAGGGGGTGTGAAGAATGAGCGAGAATGGAAGGTTCAGCTCTAGAATGAAATAAAAATATGAAAATATAAGTAAGTAATAAAAGGTGAGAAAGAGAGAAATAGAGAGAGAGAGAGAGAGAGAGAAAAAGGAAGAAAAAAATAGGGAAGAAAGAAAGGGAGAGAGAGAGGTGTGAGTATGGGAAACAAGAACGAAAAAAATAGAATAACTATAAGACTAAATCTATATCTCACTGGGTCTAGAAAGAAGAAATGATAGAGAATGAAAGAAAGGAAGTATCAATCAAGCCAAAAATTTACACTGAAGGTGTGAAATGTATACAAATTACATCTAGTCTTATAGTTACCCTCTTTTTTTCATTCTTGTTTCCCATACTCACACCTCTCTCTCTCCCTTTCTTTCTTCCTGTTTTTTTCTTGTTTTTTTCTTCCTTTACTCTCTCTCTCTCTCTCTCTCTCTCTCTCTCTCTCTCTCTCTCTCTCTCTCTCTCTCTCTCTCTCTCACTCTCTCCTTCTCTCTATCTCCTCACCTTTTTGTTAGTTACTTATTTTCATATTTTTATTTCATTCTAGATCTCAACCTTCCATTCTCGCTCATTCTTCACATCCCCCTCTACTACGTTTCTTATCATCGCTGTCTTTTTCTTTCTTTCTTCCTCCTTTCTGTTTTTCTTCTGACATCACATTGTGTGATGCCTAAGGTAACTTAGATCTAGATTCTAGATATTTCTCATTTGTTGTCTGGCTTAAGGGTTATACCCGAAACGTCACGTGTTTGTTCTGTCTTTATCAGATGAGTTGTCACTTATTGTCACATTTCGCCCATATAAAAATTGAGTGCTGCTGTAATTTTGTGTCAGATTTGTAGTATTTATTGATTCCTCTCACTGTTTTTTTATCATTAACCAGGTTTGCACCACAGGAAGCCCACGTCACAGCCTACAACTCCCAGGCCAACACCAGCATCTACACCAACACCGCGGCTGTCAACATTGCAAAGACGCCGGTGGCCAAGCAGCAAATCCTTTTGCCAATACGCCCCTAAGAGCGCCCACGCCATCAGTGAGAATGTCCACCCCTGTAGTTCCATCAACATTGGGTCCCAGACAACAGGCCATGCCGCAGCCAATGAAACAGCAGATGTTGGGAAGCGTCCCCAATTCACCCGCCATGGCCAGATGCCCCGGGTCGAGTCATGGGTCGTGTTTAGGTAAGCGCCACCAAGGATGGGCGGTGTCATCTACTTTTGTTGTTATAAACTTATTCAGATATATGAAATTTTCATTTCTTTGTTCTTTTTTTATTTTGTTTCAACAAAAGAGTGGGGGGTAGGTTATACTTCTTTCCTTTAGGTTTTTCTTTCATTTTGTTCCTATGTCTCCTGCTTTTGTTGAAAATTGTTTATTTCATTGACATTCACCCCATTCATTATATGCAGTGATCTTAAAGTTAATTAAAAGGAAACAACAAAATGAAAGAAAAAGTCCAGCTGCCTAATAACTAGACACCAACGCTTCCTATTCTCTTGAATAGGAGAATAGGAAGCGTTGGTGGTCTAGTTATTAGGCAGTCAGACTTGGGGTCATGAGATCCTGTTCAACACCTAGCAAAGCTAGGTCCGACATTGTGTTCCTTGGGAAAGACACTCAACACGCATTTCCCCTCTCGACCCAGGATAAGTACCATCACTAGCTCTGGAGTAAAGCCTGACAGACTAGTTAAAGTTTTAGTTTCCTGTTCAGGAGATGATTAATATCACCTGTTCTTCTTCACAATATAAAAACTTGATATGGCTTGGTTCTATAAGCCGTGAAACCATTGAAAGATTTTAATTACTTTATATGTCACAGTGTGATATGCAAACTGTTATTCGTATGTTTATTAATCTGTTTTTACCTTTTCCTTCTTTCTTTCGGGGTTTTTTTTTTATTGGTGTGGGTTTTTGGCATAACAGCACCGCCAGGACCCCCATGCCAAGGTCAGTGTTGCCACGTGATAGGGGAACCATGGACCGTCTAATGGATTACTTCGTAGGTGACGGCCCAGAGAACCGCTATGCCCTGATATGCAGTCATTGCAGCTCTCACAACGGGATGGCGCTTAAGGAAGAATTTGAATATTTGAGTGAGTCCCCCAAAAAATAATAAGATTGATTGTTTAGCTGATATTTTGAAGATCTGTGCTTACCGGGTTACTATATAAATGTCTTTTAAAGCGTGGAATTGGTAACTTTGCCTCTAGTGGATGCTTTCAAATTTTATGACTGTCTCTTAATTTTATTATCTTGTTTCTTTGTTGCAAATTGAGTTAACAAAATCCATTGTTTGATTAAATTTACAAACAAAATGTTTTGCTCTCAAAATGAGTGGGATTTGGTTTAGACAGATGAAGGAGAATGCTATGAGGTTTTTGTTTCGAGATGGGTTCTTTTACCAAATTCGCTCTCTTCGTTAACGTAAAAGAAGAAGACTAGTTTACTAGTGGATAAAAAATAATACTTTACTTTTGATGTTGTTGATCACTTTTGTTCTCAAGCAACATGTTTTGTAAGTGACAGTTAAGTCTTTACTTCCAGTTCTGTGAACTAATAAAAAAAAATATTTAGATAATAAAATCAGTGCTGTCCACGCGGGCACTGAAAGGTGTCACATCTGGCATTCCAATTTCTTTTAGAGAAAGGAATGTAGACCATCATCTAGCTTACGCTTCAATGGTAGCAAGAGTCACCCATCTTCTCCATTTGAACAAAAAGGGTAACTTTTCTGCCCAAAGAAAATATGAAGTGCCTGAAGGGGTTCGAACCCGGCAATTCTAGGTTACATTGCCATCTCATCCACCTTTTTAGATAAGCTCTAGGAAAAAAATCGCGGACGTAAATTGTTGGTGTAAATCTTTGACCCAATTGACTCTACGGGTTTTGTGTCCTTATTTTCAGGTTTCCGTTGTTGCTACTGTTATATTTTCAACCCTGCCCGCAAGCAGCGACCCATGGCACCAAGGTTGGAGTTCTTTACCCCTGGACCAAGTGGTAAAGCATCGTTGTCAATTTTGCTCTTACTGTTGAGAGTGTAGAAATTGAGTCACTTTTAAATTTGTTTTCTTCTGTAGTAACTTGTCCTACTGAAGCGGGCGGTTGACGGGGCTACTGGTAGGTCCTACTTTCTCTATTTCTTTACTTATATTTCATTCTGCTGTTTCCCCTTGATGCGCCCTGAGATCACTGCATATGGTGGATGGGGTAACTTTCAATCAAACAAGTAATCCTACTAACATTTATTTCTTTTGCTCTTCACTGCTCTACCACAAGTGAAAAGCAAGGATATAAATGTCTATCGGATGAGTGCAGACCTGCTTACCAATACAAACGTCCATGTCTTTCTACAATTTTGACAGAGATTTACTGCAGTGTGAAATCCTGCAATTGTGGGGGAAAACAAGAGAACAAATTGTTATTTGAAGAAACATAGGTAGAGGGTGGGAGGAAGATGGGAATCAAAATATAATATAAACCAGGAAATATAGCGAGGATATGAAATAAAAGGAAGGGGTGGTAAGAGATCAACGAGATTGTTATAGATGAAGTCCAATTAAAGTCTTGAAGTTTACAGCTATTGGTCCTATTTTGCGTACCTATACAGAGTAAATGAGTAGTGCTGTGAGATACCATTTACAGATCTGTGTATGTATGAAATTGTCAAATTCATTACCTTATTTTCAGGCATGAAACCATCATCAGCACAGGATGAAAGTGATGATGAATATGATGATGATGATGAAGACGATGAAGAAGAAGGACAGAAAGGTAGTACAGCTTCAGCCCCCCTCTCCCTCGTCCGCATCGCAACACCAGGTCAGGACGTCACCTCTTCAGCCCGTGGCCAGCAAAGCCCTGCTAAGACGGACAGTAGGAGAAAACAGGACGAGGTTACGTCGAGGACGAGCGCACACGCCCGGCCATTAGGTGAAGAAAGGCAACACTCAGTAGTCAGTGCCGGCCCCAAACCAGGTGCAGTCGGAGGGGCAGGCGGTGAGAGTCGACAAAGCTCCGGCTCAAAACCGGACTTGTCAAACAGAGACCATCGGGCGGTTTTAGGAACTAATTCAAACAGCAATGCCACCAGCGTTGACGGAGGCAGTTCTCAGTCTTCGTCTGTCAGTCTTAAACTCTGGAAGCCAGAATGGAGACGGTGGTGCGAGAACAATAGCTGATGATCAGCCCTTTATTGATGACCCTCATTGATCCTAATGATTGGGAAATCCTGGGGAGAATGGGCAGACTTCAGCTCAAGAGCATGGCAGCAGTATAACTGCAAATAGCGAAGTTACTAAAGAAGTCTCTTCTGATCATCCAGATCTGACAGACTCAAAGAGAGAGCAGCACATGCAGAACATGTAGAAAGAACGAGAGATCCCCCTGCCTCGGAGCAATAGGCTTTCTAACGTAAACATAGTGAACTTTGTTATTGCATTTTTCCACGTAAAGGTTTTTGCTTTCATTCCATGGTGTGTATGTGAATAGCTTTGTGCGTCGTTAGTGTAATTGCGTGTGTGTGTGTGTGATATACTTAATGCAGGCAGCATGTATTAGCCTCTTGCCATGACTTGCGTCAAGATGTAGATTTCAATATTACCCTGTTGAATTATTTCCACCTCACCTCTGATTTGCTTTTTGTACTCTTTGTTTTCCTTCCCTTCTTTTTTCCTATTTTTGCGCCCCCTCTCTTCCCACAATTTTTATTTTTTTTAGTTGATTACTGATATCTAGGATAATGCGTCGTTGACAAGATTTTTCATAGAAATGAACAATTCAGATATTTAGATTTTAATATATTGTGAAAGATTTATGTCACAGATTCAAAACTTTTCTTCACAATGTTAGCACAAACTACAAAAGAAATCAACATATACTTCTGACATACGTCTTCATTTTTTTTAATTAAAAGAAAATGATGTGCATTTGAGTGTTGAATCCTGAGATACTTACATGAAAGACATATATTTTAAGGACTATGATTTTAAAATAGACTTTTTCTTAGTATCAATATTGTAAAATGGTACAGTGGAACTCGAAAGTGACGAGGTTGCCGGTTCGACCACAAAATCTTGCTAAATCGAGTTCTCGCTATTTCCAAGATGTCTTGTTACAACAATGATCTGCCAAGGGGTCCCTGGGAACTCGCAGCTTTCACACACTTTCGATATAGCAATGTTCATGTGCGACTCTATCAGCGAAGAAGACATACAATTTATTGGTTACTTCTCATTACAGGAATACTGATTACACACCGATAAATTTTTTCAAATGTCACACTTTTTTTTTTTAAATTTAGAATCTCGGTCCCTACAGGTGGCATACTCCAAGTCACCCCTCCTTCCCTTTCCCTCAATTTTCATTATTTCACCGTGCTGTCATCACTTGGCACCTACCGACTTCAGTCTGATCCAGACAACTTGAAATTGTTGATACGTGACACTGGGAGACGGCATGAAGAAAATGAGAGCGAGAGCAATGCCATTAGTTTAGACAACCTCCCTCTCCTCTCCTTCCCTCGCTATCAATCATCAAGTCACTATCATCAATTTGTACAGTGCAGTGCCACAATGTGCTAGATGTACATATGCAAGCCCCCTGACGGGCCATACTGTAGGATGGCAAGATGACGTCTGGCTAGATCTATCCATTTTTGTCACCACGAGTGTGGGCTTTTTATTTTGACAAAATTTTATTTTTTAATACGATTTGCCTCTTTACGGGTGTTATTTATTTAACAGTAACATAAGACTTAGATGAGAAAAGAATTTTGCTAAATTCGAGTTGGCTATCTTTTCTGTCTTACTATCAATGAGGTATTTTTATTGACTGAAAGAGGGAGAGAGAAAACCCCAGGGATATGGATTGATCATGCTATTCCTGGGTTCTCATTATTTCCAAGCTCGCTACTTTCAAGTCCCACTGTATCAATTTGCATCTAAAATTAGGGCAATGAATGCTTATCTTGATGTTTTGTTTAATTGTACTCTTTTCATTACATATGGGGTCCCCCCCCCCCCCTGTATTATTATATGTGATTGTATTGATTGCGTTTCTTGTAAATGCATGTTGCTATTATAAAAGAATCTGCAAACCCTTTGGGGTCAAATTGTCTGTTTCTTGCCTTAAATGAACACAATCATCACCAAACTTTGCAATATTCTATGTATCTCTTATTATTATCTTTTCTTCATTTGGAATATTGTAATAGCTTTCCAGGTATGTGTGTGTGTGTGTGTTGTGTTGCCTTATTTGTTCAGACCTAACAATATTTAAGATTGAAGAATGTCAGTAAAGACAGCTACATGTGTTTTCTTCTCTCAAAGCTGTCTCATGGTTTCACAGTAAGGTAACTGCTAAGATGAAGTTGTTTATATATTCAATATATAAAATTTATTACCACGTTACCGGGCAGAAGATGAATTTGTACAGAATTTTTATGACTCTTTTTGGAAAAGAACACATTTTGTTTAGTTGCCTTTTTCTTTGTTTTTTGGGGTGTTAATTTTAGATTTGAATATAGGTCTACTGGGGTTTTTTTTCCAATTATGATAAAACAGGTCTGCTTTAGCAAGAAAGAAAGAAAAGAATTTGTGTACATATTTTATGCCATAATAATAGCTACAGCAATCAAGTTGAATGAATTTTTAAGATAAGAATCACTGCTTGCCTTTTTTTCTCTTTTACCAGAGAATATCGTTCAGTTTGCTCTTATTTAAATTCACTCACAACAATCAAATCTTAATTTATTGAGACAAGTCTTTGTCTGGAATTAAGTTCATCAGTTGACTTAACCAAACCTCCGTTAATCATAGACGTTGCCAGTAATAATATTCATCTCTATGTCATTTGTTTTGTGGCCCAAAAAAATGAACATTAATAAAGAACAATTTTTCTATAGTTACGCCATGACTAGATTATGACCGTACGTTAATTGGCACATGAGTTGCCTGTAGCGCTTATTATGTTTACGGATGCATTATGGGGATGAATTGTTTGGTCACATTGTATAGTATAGACGTATGTATTTGTTTGTGTGTATTGTGAAGGTATATCATATCTTTCACTTTGACTGTTTGGGTTGTTTTTGGGGGTTTTATTCTTCTGTTTTTTTGTTTTACGTTTTTTTCTGTCATTTTTCTTGTTTTGGTTTAGTTTTTTCTTATTTTCAACCAATCAGTGGGAAAGTGCAAAGATAGTGATACAAGGTGCTCAATTGCTTTGTATAGAATGTTACTGTTACTCTTATTCACTAATTAGCAATTTATTGTACTTTTGTACTACTGTTATTATGTCTTTCCTTGTTTGACGCAGCCTGTAGCTCAGTCATGAGGAATAAGAGATGTTATGCTTTCTTCCTAATGTATATATCATTATCGAATGTTGTTGACTCATCATAATGCATATTATGCTTTTTCTCAATGATATTAACTGTTTAAAAGTAAGTACAAACAAGAGAAAAAAATTAGACCCCTTCGAAAATGTATTTATTTTGCTACGGGGATACAATATTAATTGCTTTTGTTGGTAATTGTTATTGTTTAAGTTGAAGTTTGACTTATCACTTATACTTTTTGCTCCCCAAATAAATTTGCTCAGTTGCGCTGTAGTAGGTGATTTTATGATTCTTAAATTTCAGCTTTCTCAGTGGTTTTCAATCATAAAACATATGCGATTTTCTTTTTTTTAAAATTTTTTATTGTTCAGTTTTTCTTTTCTTTTTTCCCCATTAACTCATGTTTAATATATTTACGTTCAGATCCTAAATTCTGAATTTAAAATGTCCTTCTTAAATTATAGAGATAAGTCATATTAATCTTGATTATGTAGCTGTTAACAATATTGGCTTTAGGCAGTAGTGTTGACAGTGATGGGTTGTTTTATGATGTGTCAGATGATATATATCTGTGGTTTACATATGCGTAGAAACTCTTAAATCAAAAGTGGTTTCACCTTTTATTAAAAGCAATCAATTGAGTCTCACCAGCTGAAAATCAAAAGAAACTTACAAAAGTGAAAGTTGTTGTAAAAGAGGATGGTTTACTTTAAATTTAATTTTCTCTCACTCTGATCGGAGGTCATCGTGAACCTAGTTTCACTTTGATAATATATTATTCAGAGAAAATGCAGAGTAAATAATACTACCGGTATTGTACTTTAGATTTAATGCTTTGTTGGATAAGAAGCGTCGTTTTCCAATATTGCTGGATGGTCTGAGATGTTGGTTGGGAATAATGAGATGTAGTTTTGTAGGAGGGCTGACAGCCCTTCGCTTCACGATATAGAAACTGGGATGAGCTCTGGCTCTATGGCCTTGAAGGAACTACTTTACTTTTACTGACAGGCCTTGGTTTTGCCACTGGTTTGGTTGGAGTAAAACAAAAAAACTGCTTAAGAGTAACTTGGATTTAGGGCAGACTATTTAAATAAGACTTTATAGCATGGTCTCATCTCAGACTAGTGATAGTATAATCAATGTGGAGAAAAATAACCTAACCTACTCCTCTAGAGGAAAATAATGTATCCAGTTTACAAGTAGCTCGTCTTAGAATGAACTATAAATGCATGTCATTTGTGCGAATGGTGATATCTATGATTCTGAAAGTAAACGTCTATTTTTAGGCAAATTATTGATAGGTCATTAACCCATTTGCGCCAATATTTTCTCTAATACGTAATGTTTGTCTAAATGTTTTCTTTTACTTGAGGATTTAGACGCCTACTTTTATGATTGATTGCTTTTGATGTTGGCTCTTATAATTGTGTATCCATGAAATGGGGTATGCTGTTGTGTGTATGTATTTCTCTGTCTATCACAAAATGTTGGCTTGATGTCTTCTGCAAAGGTTTTAACTGAATGCTTCCCAATCCCAGATATATTTTGACGTAAAACAGTGCCCCCCCCCCCTCCCCCCCCCTCCCCCTCCCCCCCTCCCCCTCCCCCCCTCCCCCCTCCCCCCCTCCCCCCCTCCCCCCTCCCCCCCCTCCCCCCCTCCCCTCCCCCTCCCTCCCCCTCCCCCTCCCTTCTAGAAGACAGAATATGTAATAATTCATAAATTGAAAGTGACCCAAACTTTTCATTAGAAGTGCATCTTGTTTTAGTGGGCATACCATAAATTTGATGATTATTTCCATCTCCCCTTAAGGAATTATGCTGTAGAAAGAGTGTCACTTGACCCCCTGGGGCTGGTGTGCTTGGCGGGCAAACCGGTTCTAGGTCCTACTCCTTTTTTTCACTTTCACTCTTTCGCGTATCTTTCCTCTCTTAATTGGGGACTCGGTAGTCCAGAGTTGAGGTGTCGGCCTCTCAACCAAAAGGTAGTGGGTTCAAGCCCCGCCGAAGGTTGAAAATTTTCTCGAATCTTTTCGGGCAAAATCTAAACCCCCCCCCCTCCCCCGATCCAGGTAGCTAGATCGACACCTAGTCCCATCAGAGACGGACGAATAAAGGAGGTCCCGTGTGCTGATCACAACACTCTGTACACGTTAAAGATCCATTGGCTGTTTATAGGGCAGTCTGGGCAAAATTTAAAATCCTACCAAAAACCCCGAGATCGCCTTAGTTGTGAATGTGGGTAAATCAAATCAGAACAAAATCAAAAACCTCTCTTAATTCACCTTGAGATCACCGCATATGGTGGACGGGGTCATTTTCATTGAAACAAATCGGCTTTGCGTCGTAGATTTTTTTTGTGGCTGAGAGAAAATTGCATTTACTCTCATGACATTGATTTTCTTTATTGACAAACAAGTGGCAAATGTGTAGTAATGACTCTTATAATATATTCTCTGGCCCCTACTCATGACAGTGCTCATGTCATTATATCATTATTATAGACATGGTTGTGATCAAGCTCTTGACAATTTGTTTTCTTCTGATTTGAATCTTGTGTTTAAGCTTTGCTCATGATATTCCATTATCTCATTTAATTTTATTTTATTTGTTAACCTGAGAAAATGTCATTGTTCTCGTGTTATTCAATGTATCATCAGGCTGTTTCCTGTGGAGATGCATTCATGATAGAATTGGTGTTGTTTATGAGACAACTTCTAACTACTAGTGCATTTTCATGTGAGCGTCTTTAAGAAGATACATGTATATAGAAGTCCTCTCTCTTCAACCGTAGAAATGGCATTTACACGTTGCATAATTCTCGGATCCTTTTTCTGCACCTTTGTCTTATTATTAATATTGTTGTTGTTTGCTCTTCTTTTTCTTCTTCTTCTTCTCCTTTATTTTTCTTTCTTTCATCTTCATCAGTGTGACGGGGTTGGCAGGTGTTGCTAGTAGGTCTTACTTCTTTCCTCTCACTCTTTTACTTATCTTTCTGTTTCTTCTTAACTCTCCCTGAGATCCGCTTATGGTGGATGGGGTGAACTTCAATCAAGCAAACATGTTCATCTTCATCTAAACTGCTTGTAGTGTATTAAATTGGTATCGTTGACAGTGTAATAAAATTTACCACAGAATATGCCCCACCTTAATGTGAGCCTTGTAGAAGTAAAGGAAGTTAAAAGAACCCCAAATCATCAGTGAAAATAGATATTGCGCCGTGGCTGGATTCGCTGCAATCCCCCTCCCCTCTCTCCCTCTACCCCCCTCCTCCCCCTCCTTTCAATTCTAATAATTCATGAGGTGGGTATGTGAATGAATGAACTTTACTGAGATGACTGGGGGCATTTGCACAGTCTACAAGAGTCATGCGTTTTCCTTGACCGGAGTTACAAGGGTTGGTCAGCTTGATGCTGGATTCTTTGAACTGCGATGGATAGGATCTCGCATTGGTTTTGTTAACATGATAGGCAGCCAATCTGTATTATAATATCTTATTTGCCTGTGTTAGAGGACTGATTAAATAGTTTCTATTTATAACATCCTCTTTGCCTATGATTGTTAGGGGGAGCTGTTCAGTAGACTCTATTATAACAATAATAACATCTTCTTTGTCTGTGTTAGAGGGCTAATTAAGCAGTCTCTATTATAACATCTTCTTTGCATATGTTAGAGGACTGATTAAGTAATAATTTCTTTCTTCTTTAGTCATCAGTTTCATTAGTTGTCATCCATGGCCAGTCTTATGGTAAAATAGAACGTACACAAAATGCGTTGGCATTCAACCAATGATAATTTGCCTCAATGCTGGTGAATGGGGAAACTTCCCACCCAAAGGAAAAGCACCGACATACTCTACAGAAAAATGAGAAAAGTAGAGATAGCAACAACAAAAAAAAAGCAATTGCAGAAAGTGAAATATTTAGAACAAAAAAAAAAAAGCACTTGCAGAAAGTGAAATATTTAAAACGAAAATAAAAAGAAAAGCACTTGCAGAAAGTGAAATATTTAGACGAAAAATAAAAACATGCCCACAGAATCGATGCTATTGCTTTTGTGAAAAGACAATTATCAGTCAGTGACATTGTACTTTAATGTAATTAATTATTATGTCCCTTGACTTGGAAATCTTTCTTTTGCAGCAGTATCAAGAGGCAATTTGTTCTCTGATTCCGTGCAATTTGACAATGGTTATTGTCTAGTTAACATTTCTGATTATCATTATCATCAGTAACGGATTTTTATTTTTGTGAAACCATTTATTTCTCTCAATTATTTTTGACTGAGAATCGTTGTAGCTGGCCATTACTATTGTAAAGAAAAATCCTCGCAAACCTGATTTGTCAAAAGTAAATTCTTCTTTCTTATCTCTTAACCCATTCCACACACTCTTTGTCTAGAGCCCGGTGATTTCTACTGATGTCTTTATCATCAATCTGCTTCCGTGAGTCATAAATTTATGCAGCGTACACAGTTCTTATTGTTGTTGACATTACCCGTTCTTGATCAATATTCCACGAAATTCATGCTTGCACGTAATCAAATGTTATGTATCAGGTTCAAAAACATCTTCGTATACTAGGAGGAAGAGTATAATGATTATCACGTGCATTTATTAAATCGTCACTCGCATGACAAACCGTTCCATTTCCATCGCTAAATCCAGGTAACCAGAAAATCACCTGTTAAGTCACGAAGACATGATTGTAATAGAGGTTAGAACTTAGAACAAAACTGGTTACGCAATATCTCGGAATTTACTCGTATTTCATATAACCATTCAGACATTAAGTTATACTACTAAAACTAAAAAAGCCAAAAAATTGAGAAATTTTGAGTTTGAGCAGTTTGTCAGTAAAGCGATGAAATGCTGGTTGACATTTGAAAATCAAATTTTGATTGAAAGTAAAATCGTTGTATTGAAGTAAAAATGGAAATTTTAAACCTTATTTTGATAATCGTACAACATACATTTTATACATACTAATAAATTGATAATCATAACATACATCATACATTCAAAATCACTTGAAAATCTAAAAATTTTGAAGGAAGAAAAAACAAACTGTGTAATAAAATGGAACCAGTCTCTTGCAATTTATTTGTGCTCTAAATTTCACATATATGTAATCCATGGAAATTGAACTGTTATTAGTGTTATTAACACTACGCACTGTATTTTGTTAAAAACACACAACAAAAATGAGTAGGCCTACAGATTCTTGTTTAATATTCAGGCTACCAGCAATATAAAAAAAGGTGTAATAAATCAAATTTTGTATCTCAGCAAGAGATGTCTGATTTGTCTAAAAAAAATTAGGGGGGGTGGTGTGTTTTTTAGACTGACAGTGTTGTATCAGTTGTAAAGTGTAGAATCTTCGCAGGAAGGATTCACTAATGTGTTCATAATCTTTATACTCTGATTTCTTCTTATAATTATTATAATGAGTGAGTACGAGTAGTAGTAGAGAAGAGAAGAAGAGGAAGTAGAAGTACCCAGTAGGAAGTATTCTCTCTTTGAGAATATTTGTATCCTAATCTTCTTCTCATGCTGATCACATACTGTCCCTGAAAATAAATTAAATGTGTGCCAGTATCTTTTTTATATATATATTATATATGTATACATATATGTATCATGTAATGAAAAATCTTGACATCCATGTACTGATGACTGGTAATTATGTGAATAATAGATGTTATTGTTTTCTCATTGGACCAGCCAATTATTTCTGCTATTCATTAAAAGATAGCATGCATTCATCATGACAGCCTATGTGACTTGTCTATATGCGTATGTCGCCATTTTGTTCAGGTATTTATTACGAGAGAATAAATTCTGCGATGGTGTGAATCAGTACAATAAAAAAAATAAGTAAACATTGCTTTCTTCTTGGAATTTACTTTTACTAAAATTCTTTATACGTTCATTGAAAAACTTAACAATTCAAGTTTGCTTTGAGTTGACTTCATCATGTTGAGAATTTCATTGCTCAGTGTCTTGGTTAAAAATGTCATGACGGTTTTTTGTAAGGGTAGATAACTTGAAACTTCACTCTCAGTTATTTTCTTCTGAACTTTTTAGTTCCACTCATCAAATTTGTTTGAGATAATAATAATAATAATAATGATATAATTTGTAAGCATTTCCTCAAGCTGTCTATGTGTCAGACTAGCATCTTGTCCAGGAGGTAATTATTATCACCTGTTCTGTTTCACGCTGTAAAAACCAGGATGCACTCCGGCTCTATGAGCGGTAATGGCCTTGTTGATGGAATTTTTAATTTACTTAATCTGTTGATGAAAGCTAAATCAAAATGTTTTAATTGCCTATAATATAGAATCTGATATACAGTTTTAATACACTTTTTCATCTTCTGAAGTTTTCCTCTACATTCAGACAATTTTAAATTCCCATCTATGACTATGAAGAGAGGTGATTGCTTGGAATACTACTTTATCATGTTTCATTTGTCTGTTACCTTGCATATCCTAATATCAAAGAACCATTCGAAATCAAAAGGCTATATTCCACCTCAAATTTTATAACTGTTATTAACTATTAAGTTGATGGGATGTGTCTCAACTTGATTTTTTTGCATGAAGTTTTTAGTGTATTATTTCATTAGTTCGACATCTGACAAAATATGTCTGATTTTTGCCACTCTCTGGGACTCGGCGGTCGAGAGGAAGGTGTCGGTTTCTCAACCAAAAGGTTATGGGTTCAAGCCCAGACAGTTGAAATTTTTTCTGGATTTTTTTTTCAGAGTAAAACCTACTCCCCCTTATCCAGGATCGACACCTAGTCCCATCAGAGACGGATGATAAAAAGGAGGTCCTGTGTATAGAGCACAATACTCTGTGCACGTTAAAGATTCCTTGGCTGTTTACAGGACAGTTTGGACAAAACTAAAAATCCTATCAAAACCTTCCGAGATCACCCAAGTTGTGGATGTAAATAAAATCAAACTGCCACTCTTTAGTTCTTGGAAATTCATTCCAGTTTGATTTTTTCAATAATAAGAATCGTTGTAGCATTAGGTTTAGCACATTGAACAAACAATCTCATCCGTTTCATCAAAACCAGTCTGTAAAAATATCCTCTAATATATCACAGCCTGACGAATTTAGTATTTTCGTAGCGTCAATTTAAAGACACTGCAAATGAGTCTATGCAATACATTGCAACGCTTAAGCTTTTACATTCCTAGATGAAAAACATGCGTACAATTCATTAGTCCTTAAATAGCAAATTATATTTGCTTCTGAATACTTGGGCAAATTGTCTATATGTTTATGTATGTGTGTGGTTTAACTTTAACTCTTTCCCTGCTTTGAGACGGAAAAATCGGCTCGCATCAATCGATACACCTAGATTTTGAGCCAGAAGAATGGGCTTCATAGATCTACTTTCCAATCAATCTCTTTATCCAGCTATTTTATTCAATGACTTTAGACTACTTCTGGGTCAAGTCTTAAAAGTGTCCTTAACAAAATGATATCTGTTACAAGCTTTGTTTGAGTGAATATTTGTGCTAATTTTATTCCTTTTTTTTTTTTACCCATCTATAGATTTGTTTACATTTTTTCTTGATGGGCATGTTCAGGCATAACCAATCCAGGGCTCTAGATTAAGTGGGGGAAGGAGTTACATGTCTGTAGGCTTATTTTGAACTAAGGATCTTGGGTCTTCACTTGTATTTGTTTTTTATTTATTTTTTACATGTTGCTTCAATTGGTTTGGCTTTATTTAGTAAAGTAGACGAGCATGTATGATGATCTTTCTCCCAACACAATTCGCTAACCCAGTCACTGTTTAAGTGCTAAGTCTATCAATATTGCTATCATATTGTTTCCTTGCTATGTTTGTGTTTATTATTTGCAGTTGCATGCTTTAATTCATTTCTTTTGGTTTTGGTTGCTGTATTTAATATGAATGTTCACTTGTATCGTTAGCCACATTTTTCTGCGCTATCTTGGTTGTTGGTATTTCTGATTATTTTGTTATGTTATTTTAAGTTATAATGTATTGGGGCGGGATGTTGCATGGGAATTTTCATAATTGTGTTTCATTTGCTTTGGCATGTTAAAAAGAAGATTGAATACATATTTATTATTCTTTCTTGACAACTCATGAAACAACAATTTTTTTTGTAAATCTTTTATATGCAGCTCTATTTCTCCAAGTCAGTACTCTTTAATACTCAAGTCGATGTCGTTAAAACAATCAAATGAGTAAATTTCAGATACAGTCGGAGAGAATGTTGGCTAAAATGGTTTTATTTATCGTCTCTGTTACACGTTGAAAGACTTAGCTAAAATAAGGACATGGAAACGTAAAATTTGAACGTGCTGGTTTTCTTATCTATTTAAATAAATAATTTCATTTGCCAGTGTGTGCTTTTTTTTCTTTTTGTTTTCACAGATGTGTCATCCAATACTGTAATCAATTACAGATAGAAGATGGAATAATTGGTTTCATGAAGCACTGTGATTGGGCTTCTTTAGCATATTACTAAGCTTATTAAAAAGACTGATAGTTTGCTTTTGCTTTCTTTTCAAATTCAAGGCATAGCAGTACATGTATTCGCATGTAGTTAAGCTGCCATAGAGCACAGAACCTAGACATTTTTTCAATGTTATTTTTCCATAATTTGTATTTTGGAGTTTCAGGTGTTTATTATCATTATGTATGATATATTATGCTTGTTGGCTTTGCTTGTATGTCTTGTATTTGTATAGATCATACAATTGTTTTGCATAAATATAATATTTTGAAATCACTGTTTTGTGAGACCATTTACCTTCCTTGTACGCAAGTCTTTCAAAATCAATTCATGACTCACACAAAGTTTTGCTTTTGTTTTCTTTGTTCAATCAAGATGAACGTATGTTGTTGCTTTGAGCTTTGTTTTCTTTGTTCAATCAAGATTAACGTATGTTGTTGCTTTGTTTAGCTTGTTACGATATGGCCACCAAAGGTTTTGGTTTTAACGCACTGGTGGAAGAGATGCGCATTTGAGATATTCAACTAACATGGGCTGTTGGCGGGGCTGCTGGTAGGTCCCTCTTCTTTCCTTTTTATTCTTTCGCTTATTTTTCATCTTGCTGTTTCCTCTTCATGCACTCCGACATCATCGCATATGGTGTACAGGGTCATTTTGAATGAGACGCATTCAAAGCATGTATTTATAAAATGTTTTAGTATGTGCGGAGAGATGTTGGAGTCTGTTTCAGTAAGAAGAGGATCCACTTTTGCGAAAAGTTCATTTCCAGAAATTGTGACTGGTGAGATTTTCGCATAAGATGACTATTCATATGATTACTACACAAGATAGATTTCCCATGTTCAATAGTGGAGTGCGTAGTTGGCGGGCACTGCTGGTAGGGTCCTACTTTTTCCTTTCACTCTTTTACTTTTAACTATTCCCTTATCTTTCACCTTACTGTTTCCTTTAAATCAACCCTGAGATCACCAGATATGGTGTACGGGGAAGATTTCAATTAACTAAACAAATCAAACACTAAACACACAATAGATAAGTTTGTGACCAATTCAATTCAATTCAATTCAATTCAATTCAATCAATTCAATCATCTTTAGTGATCCTTTAAAAAAGGAAGTTATACTTGTGTTATCACAATTTCAGTTTGAAAAATAAAAGAATGCATCCATGCATTTAAAGTAAAACAAATTTAACTTAGGTTAATCATTAAATGTTTAGTTTTTAGGAAAAGTATACAAAAATGCAAAGGCGGGTAAATAGATAGTGCAGTGAAACATAGATTTAAAAAAAATAAAAATAAATAATTATAGACAAATCAGTTTAGCTTCATGCATACACATTCATTAACTTATCATAAATCATTCATTCACCATCTATGAATTTACATTTCTTAAACATTGTGAGGAAAACGCCATTGTGCTTTGAAAGTAAGGTATGGTCAAACTTTCGCATGGCACTTGGAAGAAAAGATCTAAAATATCTGTCAGTCTTTTGGATTTTAAATGTATAAGTCGACCGCTTCTATTACTTGTTTTGGATATGGAGAAAAGAGGGTGGATATTGTCTCTAAGAATACTACATTGGTTCAAGTCCTGTCTGGTCCGAGTTTCTTTTTTTTTTTTGTTTGTTTCATGACGTTGTTGCACTCTTGGCAAAGGTATTTACTTCACTCAGTTTTCCTCACTTGACTATGATGTAAATGAGCACTGCCAAAGAAACCTCAAGTAAAGAAACAAATTTTAAAAACTTATTATTTATTACCCAAGAATGTTACACCGGTGTGTGATGTGATATCAAGTATTATTATTAGATCGAGTCAGTACTCCATACTGAGGTTAAGCAGGTAGGTGTGAACGATCGATACTATTCCAACTGTTTAATTAATTATAAAATATATTGAATGAATGGCGTTTTAGGCGGATGAAAATGCTACTCACCATAGACGGGTGAACAATTTTTTTCTCTTAATTAAACGTCACTTTCATTTAGTATTTAAAAAATCTTCAAATGAAAACGATCTTGGTATCATTTAGAGTAGAACCTAAATGCAAAATATGGTTACTCTTAGTGGCTTGGCAACAGAGCCTTATTATTAGACGTACCGTACAAAGATTGACCAACTCAGAATTGGACTCGATTATTTAATTGTTCTCGTAGAACTATTAATAAACTAGCCAATACTGAATAGTTAGAGAAACCTAAACAACTTTAGATCACCCCAAACTGTGTGTGGGTGCGGGGGGGGGGGGGCAACGCATTATTACTGGTGAAAGTGAAAGACTGATTTTATTCTTGCCAAACGGAATGCTGAAAAATGAACAGCGGCGTGGGTGGGGGGGGGTAGAGGGTGATGCAGTTGCTCTGGTAACACCCGCATCCTGGTTGGTTCTTGGAAAGCTGTGTTACTGTAAGCCAAAGAAAAAGTACAGAGGCTCTGTGTACACATACTGCTTTCGTCCGATGGGCGGTTGGCGAGTGTAGCTGGTAGTGGTAGTCGGTCCCATTTCTTTCTTACTCTTCTTACACTCATTCACACATGTTTTTTCATCCTGTCGTTTCCTTTGATCTACCCCCGATATTACCGCATAAGGTGGTCGAGGTAAATTTCAGAGAAAACAAATGCATGGCGTATGTAGAAGACGTCGTTGGTCAGAATTGGAGGAGGCTGCCACTGCCACTGCCACTGCCAGCGCAAAATTTACCGACACCTTTCGAAATTTTGAGAACACTTGTCATGATGAACAGAAAACAAAGAAAGATCAGAGCAGCGATCATACTCCATAAGTCTAAAAACAAAGAAAGGTCAGTGCAGCGACCACATACTCCATGAGTCTAAAAACAAAGAAAGTGCAGTGACTACATACTCCATGATTATGATCATTAGTGTATACGGTAAAATGTCTAAAAACAAAGAAAGATCAGTGCAGCGACCACATACTCCATGATTATGATCATTAGTGTATACGGTAAAATGTCTAAAAACAAAGAAAGATCAGTGCAGTGACTCCATGATTATGATCATTAGTGTATACGGTAAAACTCCATGATTATGATCAGTTACACACTCCATAAGATTATGATCAGTGTATACGGTAAAATGTCTAAAAAACGAAGAAAAGATAGTGCCGGACTACACACTCCATACCCATGATTATGATCATTCTAAAACATGTCTAAAAACAAAGAAAGATCAGTGCAGTGACTACATATGATTATGATCATTAGTGTATACGGTAAAATGTCTAAAAACAAGGAAAGGTCAGTGCAGCGACTACACCTCCATACTCCATGATTATGATCATTAGTGTGTGCGGTAACATGTCTAACGTTGAGTCGAGCTGCGCTGTAGTGAAGCGGCCGATAAGTAATGCATTGCACCTGGGCAAGGTGTTCACACCACAATCGCTTACACACCACGCTATATAGGTGCTCGCTGTGAGCGGTGATAAATAATGTATTGAACCTGAAGTGATTTTTTTGCTTTTGAGTTTAGATTTTTGCTTTTAGTATGTACATGAGTAACTGTCAAAATACAGTCATGCCATATCATTGAAAAGTTTTGTAGCGTCCATGGTTGCCATAAAAACGGCCGCCATCTTGGATTTTGACTCAATTTTTCAAAATCTATCTCCTCCCTTAGTTATGAATAAAATCACTCAAAACCTGTGCAGATCGTCTTTTCCATTCAATATCTAAAGTGTGACGTCGGATTTTTTTATATTTTGGGTAGGTTTTTTTTTAATGAATTTTTGAAAACACTATATATCGTGAATGTACAAAAAACGGCGTTTTTATTACCAATAAAAAAAATTCTCAAAGAGTTTACAATATATAAAAAAAGCCAGACGTCATTCTATGAACATTGATAAGAGGAACCTGTGTGCCAAATATAATACAAATCGTTCAGTAAATGGCGGAGGAGATAGGAATTTTAGTGTGGAAAAACTACATTTCGAGAAAAATTCAAGTAAAAAAAAAATCAACAGAAAATAATACGAAACAAACGCTTCAGACGGATTTCCCTAGTTGTAGCAGCCCCTTACTCTTTTTACAGTCTCTGGCATTGTGACTTATGTAAATAGAATTATAAATCTAGGTTTAGATGTGCACTGTTGTGAAAACAGATGTCGAAATGACCTTTTTAAAATATTTTTTTACTCTATATCCTATGCTTGTGCGCGTGTTTACATACACACTGGACGCGCAACACAGCGATGGGAGACGCACAGATCGCCAGGGGGACTCAGTAGTCCGAAGTCAAGGTGACAGTCTCTCAACCAAATTGTAGTGGGTTCGAGCCGCCAACGATTACCAAATTTTCTCGATTTTTTCGAGCAAAATATACTCCCTGGTCCAGGTAGGTGGACCGACAACTAGTCCAATCAGAGACGGACGATAAAGGAGGTACCGTGTGCAGATCACAACACTGCACGTCAAAGATCCCCTAGGCTGTTTACACATTTACAGGGCAATCCGGGCAAGATTAAAAATCCTACCAAAACCTCTGAGATCACCTTAGTTGTGGGTGTGGGTAAACCAAATCAAATCAAAAGCAAACTGCCAACAGAAATTAAGCTCAGTAGAAGCACTGAACTGAAGACTTTAAAAATACAATTGAACACATCGCTTTAAAATCAAAATTAAATTAACAATTTGTGGTTATGGTATATCGAAAAACATGAGCACTGACAAAAATACTCAATAATTGAATTGGTTAGTTCCTATGAAGGGAAAAAAACCTGATTTACAGTACTCAATTACCTAAAGAAAAGAAGTTCATGGTGGCATGTACTGCAAAACTGTTTGTTGCCTAACGCAATACACGTTTTGCTACTAATAAACGATTCTAAATGACGACCCCACGAAGGGAAACAGAACAAACATGTGACGTTTCAGGTATAACCTTTCGTAAGATAGCAAGCGAGGAAGAATATGAAGGCATGGGCATCACACAGTTTGAGGTTAGAAGGAAAATCAGAAATGAATGAAAAAAGGAAAGAAGAGGATAATTAGAATATGCAGAAGGGAAAAGGATTAATACTTAGACAAAATAGAGGAAGTGAGAGTGAAGAAAGCACAAACAAAGTAAGTAATGACGTGATGCATGTATAAGTATGTAGATATCCCCGATTGTTGCCTGAGGAAAGGTTATATCCGGAAACGTCACATGTTTGGCCTGTCTTCTTTGGTGGAGTGGTCACTTACTGTGGTTTACTACTTTTGACTTCACTGCTCCATTGAAGCCCATTGTGTTATCATATAATTGCAACATAGTATTACAAGTAGTAATAATCATAATACATGTAGACTAGCCTATTGCGTGTATAACTATGAAGCGAGGACGATATCATCTAGAGATCAGGAGCTCTTTCCTAGTCTTGTATGAAAAGTAGAAAGTTTCATATGGCGGGAATTGTCACGTGACCTGTTTGGCGCGCCTCATTGTTTACCGTAGTCTTACACGCCTTATTTCCATACATATTTATTTTCATTCATATATTGTTTGTGATAGATTTCGGAGACTTTTAAAGATGGAAGTAGCAGAACAAGCATTCCGTACAAATCAAGTAAAAGATCAAGTGGGTGAACGGTGCCAGAAACTTTTCAGGATTTTCTTGATGAGTAAGTCACAGAAGGGGTTTGCAAATTATTACTATCACGCCGTGGCGTCCATCTCGGCAACTTGCTTTTTCCTTCACATGATGTGATCATGTGTTGCAATAAAAGTTGCACTCGCCACTGTTAATTTTTTTATTAGATTTTAGATCAAGATGAATTACATAAAAAACAATGAAACGAAACAAAGTCAAAGAGGTCTATTATTCCAGGCCGATCACAGTGACATGATGAAATCTACCGAGAAATATTAGTAGGGAATGCGCAAGAAGCGCAGGCCTCCATAGATACTACCAGTGAACTTTTTTTTTTTTAGTAATAATGAAGGAAGAAAGCAAAAAAATACTGACACAATTATTTCTTGATCTAGATCTAGATCTATAACAAAGATTTTCTCACAATCTTGCCCCTTCTAATTCTATCCAAACACTACCAACCCCTCTGAAGTATTTTGAGCTCTAGGGCCCTTGAGAAGCATGCTTCCATCCATGCTCCGATTTTGCAGTACAGTACATACAATGTGTACCCACTTCGATTATTCTATTTTCTTCTCGATCCACTTCGATCTGATGGTCTAAAATCTAGATTTAGTGTGCTATGACTGTAATCAATTGTTGTTAGTAGTAGCGTGAAACAAATAAACCAGAGGAAGAACACCCATTCTGAGGCAAAGTAAGGTCCCTCCGGCAGCTCATCCCGATGAAAGTCACACTGTGTGTTTGACTTAGTGCTGGTACTGCTGGGCATCACAGCTGTTGGATCAGATGCAAAGGGACCTAACCTTGGGTTTGATATGGGGGGAGGGAGTTCAGCCTTCAGAGATTGTGATAGATTTTATGAAAGATAACTTATTATTTAGGCTATATGAGCATCGAGATCTATATACACTCAGTATTATGCAATTTAGATAGATCTAACTCTACTGTACTACTGAGTTTCCGTTGGGAAATATGGTCAGATATAAGCAAACGTTTGTAAGTAAAAAAACTCTCGAATCAAAATGGTTGGAAGTCTCACTCTTTTAACTTACTACATTAAGTTACATTGACCCTAGTCAATGACATAGATCTATATTTGAACTGTCCATGTTCATGTTCAAATAAATAATGCATTATCATCATTTTAGTCTCTCGCAGTGTTAGATTGGTGGAAAGGCTAGAAGCACGTCATTAAGTACTGCAGCAACTAGAAGCAACCTCTCACTCTTTTTTTATCCTTCTTTCTCAGTTATATACTTCGATGTGCCCAGTTATGGAAATTCTTCTGAGACAAAATTGCTAGAGAACTAGTATTTTTATATTAGTGTGAAGACTGCATGGTCATGTTTTTCACTAGTAATTAGCACCATACGCCACCGTCCAGTTGATAAAGCATCAGAATGTCTCATAGTTATAAATGTTATAGAGGAAATATTAAAAA
The DNA here is from genome assembly GCA_037039925.1 of Doris montereyensis. Lineage (NCBI taxonomy): Eukaryota > Metazoa > Mollusca > Gastropoda > Nudibranchia > Dorididae > Doris > Doris montereyensis. The sequence goes on from JAXRKP010001614.1 coordinate 81,783, forward strand.
TTGTTCTTATTTATAATAATCTCCAGCTTGACAGTAGCTGAAAAGATGCGCTTTATTGTAAGGATTTTGAATTACAAATTACAATTGCTTTATGGTGAGACGAATCATGTTTTTCTGTTTATTTATAGGTTTCAGGTAGAAGGTGATCAGAAATATGTTGCTGCAGTTCAGGACCTAAATCGGCCTGAGCGTACGCTGACTGTCAGCTTTGAGGATATTGAAACCTATAATCAGCAGCTACTACGACAATCCTGGAAGAATATTACAGGTCAGTTATTAATGTTCTCTCAAGAACCAGTTGGAGTTATAATCATTTGGCATTCATTTTCATTTTGTAAATTCAATAATTTGTGATATCTTACTGTCATTAAAATCTATATATTTTCTCTTTTGAGTGTCAAAAAAAGTTATTGCTTTTCGTTACATTAATTCTAAGCCTGCAAGAGTGATACATTTAAAGGCATCTAAATATTATATATCATCATCATGTATAACTTTGCTAAGCATTGAGTGCCAATCATGATCTATCTGTGGTTCCGTTAATGTTGTTCTATGCCAAACACCGATGTATCAGTTAAGGACGGTTCCTCACAATTTTAGCAGTATTAAACTATGAGTACTGTTAGGCATAAAATAAAAATTGTGAGGAAATTTCCACAACCGATACATATGGTATTTCGCATTGAACAACCTAAAGCGAAAACAGATAGATCAGCGGTTGGCTGTCAAAAAGAATTAATTATGACATTATAAAGACCTTTATAATAGGAACTGAAAATATGCTCTTTTTGTTTGAAAATTTCACTCTTCTTTTGATGTGTAGTATTTATTTTTGTTGTGTCCATGAAGTACGCATCTTGTAGTTCATCGGGACGATGTACAAATTTCACATCAGACACAAGTAAAAGATGCTGTACTAACTGAAAGAAGAAACTACTTTAATGAGAAAAATTGCTCAAAGTATGAACTCAAAGACAGTTTTTAGTATTGTGAACGAAATGACAGGGAATTGTAAAACATCTACTTTTCCCAGCAAAAATTCGTCTAAATGAGTTACCTAATACTTTTGGTGAATATTTTACCAACAAAGTGTCCATTACAAGAAATGATCTAGACAACTGCAATGATAGTAGCATGTCTGACCCTTTAGATAAAGATGTTGATTTTAAAGGTCAAGCCTTTAATATTTTCAGAGGTGTCTCTGCATCCGAAAGGAAAAAATATCATTTTGTCATCCCCACCCATGTCTTGTCGACTTGACCCCATTTCTACACGTCTTTTAGTGCAATGTTTAGATAGCCTTGTAGAAATTATAACTGGCATATAATCAAACACTCATTACAAATGGAATTGTTCCTGGTTGTCATAAGTTAGCCATTGTCATTCCACTTCTCAAAAAGAATAATTTAGATCTTGAAAATTTAAGAAAATATCGCCAGGTATCAAATCTTTCCTTTACTTCAAAGATTTTAGAGAAGGCTGTACTAACACAGCTTAAGGAACATCTGCACACAAACAATTTTATTGAACCATTCTAGTCTGCTTATTCGCAAAATCATAGCACCGAAAGTGCATTGTTAAGGATTGTTAATGATATTTTAATTTCATGCGATAATGGTAAAGATTCATTCCTGCACTACTCTATCTGTCAGCTGCATTTGACACAATAGACCATTCACTTCTTCTTATCAGATTATATCAGACGTTTGGGATTGACAATAATGTTTTGGCCTGGTTTAAATCTTACCTTACGGGAAGAACCCCGACAATATTAATTGATGAAAAATGCTCTGATAAACTCCCTTAAAGATATGGTGTCCCACAAGGCTCAGTTCTTGGTCCTGTTCTTTACACGCTTTATTAAATCTATTCCGTTAAGTCAAGTTATAAGATCGCATGGTGTAAATTACCATATGTATGCTGATGATACCCAACTTTATAAAGAATGTTTTCTATGAGATCTTCCATTTCTTGCGATGGATATTGAAAACTGTTGTCATTCTGTTAAATGGGGATGAAAAGAAATAAATTGAAACTTATCGACGATAAAACTGAGGTTCTTTTTTGTTCCTCTTGAGTCGATTCTCAAAAAGATTGCACAGCATCTCTATCTCCATTGCAGATATCAGCGTTTCATTTTTGAAAAAGGCAAAAAATGTGGGCGTCTTTCTTGGCAGCAATCTTTCAATGGGCTTTCAAATAAATCACTTAAAGATGCTTAATTTTGAGCACAGAAAAATCTCACAAAGGAATCCTTTCTTTAGCCTGATTCCATAAAAACACTGGTGTCGCCCTTGATTTTGCCACAACTTGATTACTGCGATGCGTTATTATTGGGTCTCACAGAAAATTTAAGAAACTTCAGAGTGCAAAATAATGCAGCTATGCTAGTATCCCAATTTGACATAAGTACACAAGAAATGTTGAGAGCCTTCCACTGATTACCAGTAAAAGCTAGGGTTGAATACAAAATTTCTCTTTTCTTTTATAATTCTTTGGAGTCCTCCGTCCCTTTATATATTCAAGAAATGATTAACTCATAAGTACCCACAAGAACTTTAAAGATCTCAAGATTATAAATTTTTAGTAGTACCCAAAACCAAATTGAAACATTTTGGAGAAAGTTTTTTGGAAAAATAGGGAACTCTCTTCCACCATCTGTGAGATCCGCAACTAGCGTTGCAACCTTTAGAAAGCATTTAAAGTAAGACCCACCTTTTCACAAAATATTTGTTTTTAAATGTCATGATCTTTTAAATGATATTATTATCATATATGTATGTTTAATCCCTTAATAAATGTATTTTACTAATTTGTATAGTAAATTGTTTTTATAGCCTTTTAAGATCAGTAATACCTATGACATTCTTAATGTTGTTTTGGATGAGTGTGGTATGGTGATTGTAAAGCGCCTTGAGACTTCGGTATAAGATGCTATATAAATAAACTTTATTATTATAATATTGTGAAAAATCTGAAGTGAATTTTCATCTTGAATATTTTCTTTTCTTACATGTATGTTATAACTTTTTCTTCTTTTATTCTGTTTTCCCTGATAGAGTTTACCCTTTCTTGTGCCGAGCATTGAGAAATTATGCCAAGGACTGGGGACAAGTTCCTGCTGGAAAAGAGTTTTACCTTAGTCTGACTGATGTGCCATCAAGGATGAAGTAAGCCCTGCAGAGATTTATTATCATTTTATAAATTGTTTTTGTTCTCATCATTGTTTGAAAGTTATTTTCCTTCGTTAGCTGCGTCATGTTCTTTTCTTTCTTTTTTAAAGCTGCATAGTTTACTGTCTTATCTGAGTCACAAATAGATTATAGATTAAGAATTGATTTAGTCCTCACATTTTTTCCCATGGGTGACGATAGCAATACTTGTATCCAGAGCACATAATAATTCCAGAGCACATAATAATTCCAGAGCACATAATAATTCCCAAGGAATTTTATCTACTTCTTTCCTTTCCCTCTTATTTAGTTTTCACCTTGCTGTTTCCTCTTAATTCACTCTAAGATTACTTTGTATGATGGACTGGGTGAATTTCAATCAAATTAAGAAACAATTTTTGACAAAACAAAATAAAATATATGTGTTGATAATCCAGCATTGTCTTGGCCAGTGGTCAGGAGATTCAGTGTCAGTTTCATGCGGTGTTGTTGGCAACCTGGACAATGGGTGGATGAATCTGTAGCCCCACTGGCAGTATTGCATGATTTCTGTATATGTCTGTGCCAGAGGGTCTTGTGTGATCTTTATATAAATTCTCTAGCCGATGGTAGGCCCCCATCATTCATGAACCACTGATTCCTTGTCATACTAATAATGGTAATCAAAAATTGATTTCATGCTGTTTGACATAAAAAGCATTGTCAGTCACATAATGCCTTGATTAAAGACTGATGAATGTAAAATTACTCTATGAAATAAATGGCTCACTTGGGGTCCACTACACAACACTTTTACATTGCCATGTCATTTGTAACATTTGAAAGGGGACTCCGCAATCCAGAGGAGGTGTGGTCTTCTCAACCAAAGAGTTGTGAATTCAAGTCTTGACGGTTGAATGAGATAATTTCTTGAATTTTTTTCAAGTAAAATCTAGCCCTAGTCCAGGTAGATGGATTGACACCTAGTCCTATTGAGATGGATGATTAAAAAGAGAGGTCCCATGTGCAGATCACAACTCTGCATGGTAAAGATCCCTTGCCTGTTTTCTTGGCAGTCCGGGCAAACATTAAAAAATCCTACCAAAATTCCACCGTAGTTGTGGAAAAAAAAACCAAATCAAAATCAATGTATCATTCAAACACTATTTTCACAAATGTTTGACCTCAACCTGGCCAAACCTGAAATGCATATATTTTTACTTTAATGGCGACGTCTGTTTTTGTGCCTTGAAAAAACCCAAACAAAACATCATTATGTTATGTGCTATTTCTTTAGCTTGTACGTCACTTTCCACAAATCAAATGAATTACCTAATATTTTATTTTCCATAGGGTGAAGTGAACTGACAACGGCCAAGATTGGCTCACTTCTCCGATTTACAGGACAAGTTGTCAGAACTCACCCTGTACATCCCTGAACTGATCAGCGGCACCTTTAGTTGTTTAGACTGTCGGACGGTCATTAAAGATGTGGAACAGCAGTTTAAGTACACACAGGTATTGGCACCTATTATGTTTTGACTTTCAATGGGATGTAGGCGTCATGCTTCCTCTGTAGGATTTCTTGCTTTGATTAAATAACACATGCTGCCAACCAATACGTAAAAAAAAACGTATTTAGTTTTGGCTCTGAGTACGCACGTCTATTTACCTTGAAGAGTACATAAACAGTATTTTCTTTAAAGAACCTTAAGTAAATGGCAAAGACTGGGAGAAAATTAGGATGAAAACCCAGAGATGTTATTCTGACTTCATAAAATGAACTGTTACATTTCACCAGAAAGGCCAGCGATTTTTTAAATTTTACTTTAACCCTCTAAAGGCCACGGCCCTATATAAAGGGCATGCCATCATTGGACCGGGTAGAGCCATGGCTCTATATAAAGAGCGTAGACCCTGACCTTCTACAATGGAAAATTCCATTGTCCTTTTATGGTAGAGTGACGTAGTAAATGCTCAAGTATATAGTGAAGTAACAGCCAATGAAAACATTGTTTATTTTAAGCTCATAGCGTCCCTAGAGGCCTTGTTATCAATCGGTGAAGTGATGCACTTTACTGAGTAGTGTTAACTGTAATCATCCCCTGTTGTTTAGCGTTTCATTGTTTGTTAACACAATAAAGATCATTGATCTGAGTGTTGTTAGACAGTTGGTGATGTAAACTGACAACAGTGGCCCTAGTTAAATGTTATTCATGAATCAATCGACGAATCATAATGACCTAGACATCGAGATAGAGTTATCAGAGGAAGAAATCCCCATTTTTCCTTCTTGGTCTAAAGACAAATTATCAATGAACTAAATTTATGTCTAATATCAAAATATTAATGCCTCATGTTATCAGCTTTCAGAAAATGTTGAGTTTTATATGTCTAGTATCACTTATCACAGTTATACAGTCCTTTTCTACCCTAGTCAAAATCTTGGCTTTTCCCTTTGCCACGCGCTAATTTTTCCACTCAAGCGGCTGTAGCAACCCCACATTCCAGGAGGTTGCTTTTGGTAAAAATGGGGATCGCTACTACGGTTAAACACGGTTAAATTATCCATGATTGCTGGAAAATTACAAGGCGTCTTGCCCGTCAGAATTTGTTCAGTTCGTGCAGTAGAGACTGTTTTAGATTTGAAATGGTTGGCAGCAATGTCTTTATATAACAGAAAGACATTCTTAATGCATTTTTGTATTTCATTTAGAAATGACATGGACGCAGAATTTGCCAATTGTTATTCATTTACATTTACTTGTGAAGTTTTGAAACTATTCATTCTATTGCAAGAGAAAGCATTTCTATGGATACATTCAATATGTTTTTACATGTATGTTGTATTTATTATCTGTCCTTCAGCCAACCATTTGTAGGAATCCTGTTTGTTCCAACCGGGCACGTTTCCTGCTGGATGTGAATAAGTCACGATTTGTTGACTTCCAAAAAGTGCGGATTCAGGAGACCCAGTCAGAACTCCCAAGAGGCAGTATTCCAAGAAGGTATCACATTTGCTTTTTGTACTTTTCTCATTCAAAATCTGTCATTGAAAGGGATTATTTGTGCTAATAACATTTCTCTCTCTCTCTCTCTCTCTCTCTCTCTCTCTCTCTCTCTCTCTCTCTCTCTCTCTCTCTCTCTCTCTCTCTCTCTCTCTCTCTCTCTCTCTCCCTCCCTCCCTCCCTCCCTCCCTCCCTCCCTCTCTCTCTTTCTCTCTCAAAACATTTATTTTAATCACGTCATTAGTTAAGCACATATTATTATTAGTTTTTGAGTATGAAGAAAATACAAAGTAAGAAGGGATGGGGGCGTTGTGGTTTTATCATTTCTTCATTAAAAATTGTGTTTGTTTCAGTGTGGAAATAATTCTCCGTGCAGAGGCTGTTGAAACAGCTCAAGCTGGTGACCGCTGTGATTTCACTGGAACATTGATAGTCGTTCCGATGTCGGAGCAATGTCTCAATCAGGTGAGTGAAATATGTTTAGAGAAGTTGTAAATTTTCTTTTTTTTCTTCTTTTCTTTGTCAGTTTCCATGTTGCCTTCTGGTGTATGAGTTTAGATGCCCGAAATATCCTATTTTTTTGTGAATGTGTTAAAAATGATTGATACATGGTTCCCACTCATCTTGGAAAACTGGAAAAGTCTTGGAATTTGGTTGGGAGAAATTAAGACTAGGAAAAGTCTTGGAATTTTAAAAAGTCCCTTAAAGTCCTGGAATTTTTATAAAACATCGGTAGTTTATTTTAGCGTTATTCACATACTCTTGGTAGAAAATTTCAGGCTTGACTTTCCGTCTTTCATTAATTGTCTTAATCTTGCTGTTTCTTCTACATTCACTCTTTCCATTCCTTTTCTTTATTTCTTTTTTTTTCTTTTCTTGTTTTCTCCCATTTTTACTGGGGGTTTTTTATAGCTTGGGTTAGGATATTTTATAATCCAAGAGTGGTAGGGCTGTTTGAAATGTCTTGGAAAATTTGATGTTTGCACGGAAAACTCTTGGAAATGAGTGATATATATGTGTATAAATAATGATACAGTTTTTGTTCACAAGTTTGTCTTTTTTTTCTTTTGGTCTTCATTAATTCTCATCATATTTTAAAGTTTCAATCATTAGCAGAACAGTAAGATTTTATTGGTACCAATATCTTATTTCTTTTGGTTTTTTTCCTTCCTTTCTTCCTCATTTTAGGACCCAAATCTGAGACATCGGCTAAAGTGAGCAGGGGAAACGATGGTTATGAGACAGAGGCGTGAGGGGTTTGAAGACTTTAGGCGTGAGGGATTTGACCTACAAACTAGCTTTCCTTGCCTGCACTGTGACGCCAAGTAATACAAGGGTATGTTTTTAGTTTCTGGCATTTTTTTTTTTGGGGGTTCTTAGTTTTATACCTAGGTTTTTCTTTGTCTTATAAAGGTTGTAAGCTGTCAAGATCTTAGTTGAGTGTTGTAAATTTGAGAGACCGAAACTGAGTTAACGTTAATTCGCAAGTTGAATGTTTTATTATATAAAGGCACTCATGATAGCTTTGTGTACAGAACTTACAACAGTATTCATCTCACAGTGAATTCCTGTGACTTTTTTATAACAATCTGAGCCTGATTGCTCTCTCTCTCTCTCTCTCTCTCCCTCTCTCTCTCTCTCTCTCTCTCTCTCTCTCTCTCTCTCTCTCTCTCTCTCTCTCTCTCTCTCTCTCTCTCTCTCTCTCTCTCTCTCTCTCTCTCTCTCTCTCTCTCTCTCTCTCTCTCTCTCTCTCTCTCTCTCTCTCTCTCTCTCTCTCTCTCTCTCTCTCTCTCTCTCTCTCTCTCTCTCTCTCTCTCTCTCTCTATCTCTGCCTCCCCCCCTCTTCTCTCTCTCTCTATCTCTGCCTTTGTCGCTCTCTCACTCTATTTCTCTCTTTCACTCAATCAATGTAATGGTCGACACATTTTAATCATGATTTTTATCCCTATTCTATTCAGTTTGGCATTCAAAACTTTAGAGATGAAGATGAGTCACCAGAGGCATTAAAGAAGCGAATGAGTGAAGAAGAATGGCAAACCATCTACGATATGAGCCAGGACAAAAACCTCTACCAGAATCTTTGCTCCAGTCTTTTCCCAACTATTCATGGTAACGTAGTTCTTGTGTAAATTTTAAAGTTCAATTGTTTGTTTTTTTTCAGTTGAAAATTTTAATTTTATGTTTTCGTTTTTTGTCATCTCATCTTTCATTTGCATACTTGTAGTAAACCTTTTTAGAAATTTATGGGGACTTGGTAGGCCAGCGGCAAGGAGTCGGCCTCTCAACCCAAAGGTCATGAGCCCCTGTCGAGGGTTTGAAAAATTTCCCAAGTTTTTGCGGGCAAAACCTACCCTCCTAGTACATGTAGGTGGATCGACACCCAGTCCCATCGGAGACGGACGGTAACAAGGGAGGTCCCGTGCGCAGGTCACAACATTCTGTGCACATTAAAGATCCCTTGGCTATTTACAGGGCAGTCCAAACAGCATTGAAAATCCTACCAAAAACCTCCGAGATCACCCTAGTTGTGGCTGTGGGTAAAATAAAATGATAATAAAAAGTACACATACACACCATAATAATGTTCTCTGATATTTCTTTTGTATGCACATGTATACTTGTACAACTTTTTAGAAATTTATAGAAAGTGCACCTTTTTGTTATTTTTATTTTTGAATGAAGAAAAACATCTAAATAGCTCATCAATACTTGGAACAGCTCTTTTTGTGTATTTTGTCACATTTTGAAACAATAATGGATTTTCGTTTTTGCCTCTCGTCGACAGGAGTGATGAAATCAAGCGAGGGATTCTTCTCATGCTTTTCGGAGGCTTGCATAAGGTTACTATGGAGGGGACGAATCTCCGAGGTGATATTAATATCTGTGTTGTTGGAGACCCAAGTACAGCCAAGTCACAGTTTCTCAAACAAGTGGAAGAGTTCAGTCCTAGGGCTGTGTACACCAGTGGAAAGGCTAGTAGTGCTGCAGGTCTGACGGCTGCTGTTGTCAAGGTATGTGTCTGTTTTTGTTTTGCCTTTTAAAAAATTTTCAGTAGTCCAGAGGCAACGTGTTGGCCTCTCAATCAATGAGTCAGTTTGAAAATTTTTTACTTTTTTGTTGTTGTTTTAAAGCAAAATCTGAGGAGAATGAAAATTCTACTCAAAGACGGAGAAACAATGAAATTTTCAATAATTAAACGTCACTTCAGGTAGAATATTCCTTAAATGAAAATAATCTTGCGACCGTTTAGAATTTACATGCAAAATATGGTTACTCTTAGTGGCCTGGCAACAGAGCCTTTAGCGAACAAAGAACAACTCAGAGTGATGTATAGTGTATTATGACCAAGTTCATAGCTGCCACACAGTATGTTAAAAACATCAAGTAGCCTACGCTTTTTGGCTTTGAGTCTTGTCTTTATTTACCTTGAAAAATATGTATATCTTTGTGAGGGTTAACTAATCTTTAAAACAAGAAACCCTAAGCTATAGATAAGACTGGGGAAGCTAGGGGTGACTGTCTAGAGACAATATTCTGAGTTTGCAAAACTACATTTGCACTTTGCCAGAAGGGTCAGAAATCAGCAGACTTTTTGTTGTCGTTTTCTGTAAAAAGGTGTTAATTTCATATTTAAATTATCGTTGTTTACTGGATGGAATGTTACAGACAGTCGGGGGTCAGAATTAGTCAAGTGGTCAGGTTTTTTCAATTTGGAAAGGTTAACAGCTATGTAAATTGGAGCAGTGGCTTTCTTATGTTAAAGTCCTCGTGAAGCATTCAATGTTTTATTCAAAATGTTTGATAATTTGGAATATATATTATGTGATGACATGATTTGAGCATGCCAGTAAATTTTGATATTTTGTGTAGGAAACCTACAACAAATTAATTTACATCTCTGGCTTTATACAGTCCTATAGACACTGTTGGCAAACTGCTAGCTAAGGATTGAGGTGAGAAAGTTAGATTGTGGAGGTAACTCAGTTTGTATGTAGGTATTCCCGAAGGGTGTTGATTGGCTCTGTGTGGCCAGCGCATTTATAATTCTTTAGCTCCTCGTGATGGAAGATTGTAGTTTTTCGCTTTTGTTGACAGGATGAGGAATCTCATGAGTTTGTGATAGAAGCTGGGGCCTTGATGTTGGCGGACAACGGTGTCTGTTGCATTGATGAATTCGACAAGATGGATCCTCATGACCAGGTGGCCATTCACGAAGCCATGGAACAGCAAACTATTTCCATCACCAAGGCTGGTGTTAGGGTGAGTAGTATATCACTGCGGTATGTCACGGTGTAGTCCTTGGGTGGGGGACTTGGTGGTCCAGAGGCAAGGTGTCTGCCTCTCAACCTAAGGATTGTGGGTTCAAACCTCAACGGTTGAAAAAAATTCCTCCATTTTTAAAAATGAATTGGCCTCCTAAAGGTGAAAGATACTCACCAGTAGTATTTTATCTTAGAAAATTGAACGATGATGAGAGTCACTTATAAAATAATAATCTGTCATTCAAGATAATGTATAGTACAGCTGAGCAAAAAGGTACACAGAGCCTAAGTCATAATTGATTTCCTTGCCTCTTTCCTACTTCTGTTATTCAGGCTTCCTTGAACGCATAAGAACTTCCATCTTGGCGGCAGCAAATCCGGTTGGAGGACGTTATGATCGATCCAAGTCCTTGAAACATAATATCAACATGACAGCCCCCATCATGTCACGTTTTGACTTGTTCTTCATTCTGGTGGATGAGTGCAATGAGGTGAGAACTCTTGACTTTCCCCTCAATAATTCCTATGCAATAAGACTGTTGCAAACTGAGCACAGACGATGACAATGTCCCTCATATGTCCACCTACATTCATATACACGTATTTTTCTGTTACGATGGAATCTCTGAATGTGAATTTTATTTGTAATGTGACAGTGAATTTTTCCATTTGCCATTCCCTCACTTACTCTCCTTTGTGTACCTATTCTAGTTGTGTTTTTAATGTTGAGATAGAAATTTGTTTGTAGATTTGTATCATGTGACCAATTCAATTTTCTCATCTAAGATCAATAAAATTATCTTACCTTATCAAGTGTTACAAATATTAGTGTGCTTAAAAATGTGAAAGTAATGCCTGAATTGGGATGTTTACCACCTCCTGCAAATCTGTTCCATGATGCATTGCACAGAGTTGTCTACCGTTACAGTGTCATTGTAATCGTACCAGGAAATTACAAAATTTGAACGCCCGTTACTGAAATAAGGAAATTTCATGCAGAGTACGGATAAAAATGTTGGTGCATGTACTATTTGATCATCCATACTAGCACATGAGTACTGATTGATTTTCAATGTCACGTTACCTCTTACAGTGTACTTTGTTAACTGTTTACATCTTTTAAGTCAATTTTTTGTCTCAAAACATATATTGCTTCATCTTACAGGTAACGGATTATGCCATAGCTCGGCGAATTGTGGATTTACACAGCCATTGTGCCGAGTCTGTTGACAGGATGTACTCAGTTGAAGACATGCGGAGGTACTTCCTCTTCACTGCAGCCAGTTTAAACCTCAGGTGTGTTCCTTTTACTGACACTTAACCCTAAAAGTATAGCATGTTTTCCACCAACTGAGTCTCGGCCCAGACCATCGGCTTGATGAGGTAACGTCAAACTGATTAAATGAATAACAAACATACAATAGGGTGGCTGAGTGGTTAGGCTGCCGGACTGGGGTCATGAGGCCCCGAGTTCCAATCTTAGCAAAGCTAGGTTCGACGTTGTGTTCCTTGGAAAAGACACGTAACACGCATTTCCCTATCTTCACCCAGGTGCAAATGGGTACAGGCAGTAGCTTGGGAGTAAAAAAATCTGAGACAAGCATCCTGGCCAGGAGGTCATTGTTGTGCCCTATTCCGCTTCACGTGATTGAAATTGGGATACGCTCCGGCTCTCGGCCATAGCAGCCTTGAAGGAACTTTACTTACAATGAGGCCTCGTAGGAAACCGCACTGTTATGAGTTTGTAACCACGGCGACATTGGTTCAAAACCCATGTCTGGTCCAGGCGTTTTCTCACGTTGTGCTATTAAAAAAGTATTTCACTCAACTTTTCTCACTTGGCTCGGGTGTGAATGAGCACCCAGCTTTAGGTAGAGAAAGATCTCGTTAAAGTGTTAGTATGAAGCGTGTAGTCTAGTCAAACAAGCCATTGTACTGCATGCTCCCCTAGGAGTTGGTAAGGACTGAATGAAATGACCTGCTGGGGGATAAAATAATGTACAGTCGATGAACCTGCACTTGTGTAGAGATGCAGCCTAAAATTCGTCTTTATCTCTTTTTTTTTATCTTTTATAACACAACCACTTACCAAAGTTGGGTGGGTTCATAATAAGATATAATTTTAAACATTGAAACAAAATGACCTTAAAAAAAAAAAATAAGAATGAAAGCCCAAAAATTATGGCTATGCTATGCTAGAAATGGACATGTTAAAGTGACTTGGGCATTGCCAGAGTGTGTTTTACCTTGATGGCAGACATTTGTCGATTTTTACTTGATGTCTTAATAGTCCCAAATAAGTGATATAGAATGATCATTAGTACTAGAGGTATTTACTGATGCATGATCACAGTGAATGGCTCACACTCTGTTCAATGTTATCTAACACAGTTGTATACATATAATATACATTTGCTCTCCAAAGGTTATGTGGTGTCAGTGGTCGAGCAGTTAGGCTTTTGGACTGGGGATCATGAGATCCGAGGTTTGAATTCTGGCAAATCTAGATCTGACGTTGTGTTCCTTGGGAAAGATGCTTAACACACATTTTCCACACTCTACCTAGGTGCAAATGGGTATAAACACTAGCTTGGGAGTAAAAACCTGCATCAGACTACCATCCTGGCCAGGAGGTGATCCTTATTATCTGTTCCGCTTCACGTTATTGAAACCGGGACAAGCTCCGGTTCCATGGGCCGTAATGGCCTTGAAGGTACTTACTTACTTTCCCAAGGTTATTGAGAGTTTGTTATTGTTAAATGTTTTCAGATTTCACCGGAATCAAGGGATTACATGGTTGAAGAGTACAAACGCCTTCGCCAGCGTGACAGCTCAGGATCAGGGTCGTCTCGTGGAGGATCACTGTGCGTCAGCTGGAGAGTATGATCCGCCTGTCTGAGGCTATGGCCAGAATGCATTGTCAGGACACTGTAAGTAGTAGTCTCTGCTCTGTTCTCTGTGTTGAGTGGGAGGTAGGCGGCGGGTGTGCTACAAGTAGGTCCTACTTCTTTCCTTTTCGCCCAACTTTTATCTTGTGACTGCCTCTTAATACGTCCTGAGATCACTGCCTCTTAATACGTTCTGAGATCACTGCCTCTTAATACGTCCTGAGATCACTGCCTCTTAATACGTTCTGAGATCACTGCCTCTTAATACGTCCTGAGATACTGCCTCTTAATACGTTCTGAGATCACTGCCTCTTAATACGTACTGAGATCACTGCCTCTTAATACGTTCTGAGATCACTGCCTCTTAATACGTCCTGAGATCACTGCTTCTTAATACGTCCTGAGATCACTGCGAATGGTGGATGGGGTAAGTTTCAATCAATCAGTTCCCTTTGTTGAGGTCGAATGTTTCTATGACTGACCATTCTTGCTGTCATGTTAATTGTCACAGTAATCATAAGTATTATTGTTTTACATGTAGTAGTGTTATACTCTTTCTTCTTTACCTCTACTGTGCAAAGGTTGGCAGAAGCTGTTGGTAGGTTCAGTTCTTCTTCTTTCCCTTCGCTGTTTTACTTCTCTTTTATTTTGCTGTTTTCCTTCTTGATTTACCCTGAGATCAGCGCATATGGTGGACGGGTAAATTCAATTAAACAAAGAAGCTGTGCATATGAATCTTCTGAAAGATGAATCAGTATTCTTTGGATGTTTCTTTATTTTTGTTTTATGTTCTGTTTTTGAAAGCTCATTAGATAGATAAATCTTAAATCTTTCTTTGAAATGTGAGCATTGGAAGTCCCTGATCTATGCTGCTGCCTTGAAAGCGTGTTTAGCGTACATACATCTCAGTTTGGTTGTATGTAAACACTGACTGTGTTTCCGTTTGTGAAACTAATTGCTGATCCTATTATACTGGATTGAGTACTTGTTTTGCTTGGGGTTTTTTTTAATGCATGAATGAAAACTTGGGATCGGGGCATTCATGTCAAGTGGGCGGATGGCAGGTGCTGCTGCTAGGTCCTACAGTTCTTTTCATTCTTTTACTCACATTGATTTTGTCTTGCTGTATTCTCTTGCTTCACCCTGAGATCACTACATGTGATGGACAGGGTAAATTATAATGAAACAAATCAAAAGTTCATGTTGAGCAGTGTTCTCCAAAGATCTCTTGGCTGCTTAGGATATTCTTGTCTGGGAAAAAGTTAAAGACCCAAAGATCAATAACGTGTTAAGTGAATTTTATTAAGAGGCAAGGAAACTGCCTTGGTGAAGTAACAGCAACACACATGCTTGTCAGTAACACACATGCTTGTCAGTAACACACATGCTTGTCAGTAACACACACATGCTTATCAGTAACACACATGCTTGTCAGTAACACACACATGCTTATCAGTAACACACATGCTTGTCAATGCTTTTTTACCGTATTAAAAATCTGTAAAATTTTGCCCTTCAGATTCAACCAAGACACGTCAAGGAAGCTTTCCGTTTGCTGAACAAATCAATCATACGGGTAGAGCAGCCAGACATTCATCTTGAGGATGAACCGGAACCTGTTGAAGATATGGATGTTGATGAAAACACGGTATGTTGGATGTTTATTGATCTGAATAGAGACATGCACTTTAAAAAAAAAAAAAGAAGATATTTCTCGATATGCAAGCAGATACACTTATTTGGTGTCTGAATTGAATTTGTAGTCATATGGCACGGAACAAGTAAAATGTGAAGGCTTGATAAAAAAATAATTTGCTATTATGTCAAGCCTTCCCATCTCACTAGTTGAAATTGCTTATAAGAGTCCAGAACAAATGTTCATCACATTTTCAACATTTACTTCAAAGAACAAATGTGTGCAATACAATTGTTTTTTCCCAGGGCTCTTGTTTTGGATTACTTTAGTCAAAGTGCATACATGATGTGATTTCTAAAACCATTGAGAATTGTGCTGGATTTTTCCCCTCGGCTAATGTTGACGTTGGACTAGGTTTCGTAGTAGTCTCATTTTTGATTTTTGGTTTGTATTTTTTTTTTGTGGTGTACGCATACATTGATAAACATTTATAATTTCCAGATGATTTTTTTGTTGTTGACACTATTATTGATTTGTTTGCCTAGAACCATCGCAGCCGTCAGAAGGCAGCCAAAAATCCCAAGAGGCCACGGCATCTCCCACTGAAAAATCTGCCAAAGCTCCGCTGAAGCTGTCCTATGATGACTACAAGCACATGGCCAACTTGCTTGTGTTGCACATGAGGAAGCAAGAGGAGGAAGCTGGTGAGTTTATCTGTTCAGACAGCGATATCTTTTTTTGTTATTTTGTTTGCGGTTGCAGTGCGTTGTGGTATTTTCTTTTTGACACAAGTTGAAATAGGTTGGGTTTTTTAAATTTCTATGTTTTCAGTCATGAACTTTGTTGAAAAAATTGAATTTATACATGTGTTATTTGTGTGCAGGCAAATATCAAATGCAGTATCAGAACAACAAGGAATCTCAATCATTAATAATTTCATGCCTATATTTATATTAGATATTCTTGTGGATACTGAATTTCAATCTCCCGCCCTGTTTGTTGATCACGAAACAAGACAATTATTGTACATGCTTTAATACTGATGTTAAGCATTCGTTATAAGAATTGATCGAGTCCTGTTATTGGAGCCGTTTCTTTAATATTACTTTTCATCTTGTTGTATAACATTATAATTTGTATAGCAAATTGTTTTTATAGCTTTTTAAAATCAGCATTACCTATGACATGGTGAATGTTGTATTTGGTGATTGTAAAGCGCGTTGATACTTCGGTATTAGGTGCTATATTTAAAAATATAATTTATTGTGATTATTATTATTATTGTCTATTTTATCTTTGTGTAGGCGAAGATGAGACTGGTTTACGGAAAAGTGATGTGATTGGCTGGTATTTGACGGAAATTCAAGATGACATCCAATCAGAGGAAGAATTGAATGAGAGGAGATCCATTGTGGAGAAAGTCATTGACAGGCTTGTTCACCATGTAAGTAGTTAGTAACCGCTTTGTCTGTCTCTAGGGGACTCGGTAATCCAGAGGCAAGTTGTTGGCCTCTCAACTAAAAGGTTAGGGGTTCAAGCCCCGGCAAGTTGAAAAAGTTTGCTTGGTGGTCAAAGTAGTTGGATTGACACCCAGTGCTATTGGAGACCGACGATAAAAAGGAGGTACCGTGTGCAGATCACAACACTCTGCCCATTAAGGATTCCTTGGCTGTATGGGCAAAATTAAAAATCCTACTAATAAATCCCCCCCCCCCCCCCCCCCCCCCAAACACCATAGTTTGTTTTTTTTAACCAGCTTTGTCCGTGGTAAAAGAAAAATCTGTACATTCTTTACTGTACTGTCTTTAGCTAATGTATTGTCTGTTTTATTTCCTCAACAGGATCACGTCTTGATTCAGCTGACACAGACGGGCTTGAAAGCTCGACCCCACCAGGAGACCGCCCCATTTCAGAGGTCGATCCAATTCTTATCGTTCACCCGAATTACAATATGGATTGAATCCCCAAGCTTCCTTGTACATCTGTATCATAATGTTTTCATTTACTTGGCGATCAATGAAGTGCATGGATATCAAACGCTGTCAACCAGTAAGAAAAAATGTATTTAGTAAGTTTTTTGTGTGGCTTTGAGTCTGTAGTTACCCGGAAAAGTACGTAAATCAGGATTAACTGGGTTTTTGTGTTGGGTTTTTATAAAAAAAATATTTTTTTTTAGAGAAACCCAAATTAGCAGTAGAGACTCAGAGAGATTGAGGTGAACGCCTGGAGATTCCATTCTGAGTTCGCAAAATCACCGTTGCACGTCGCCAGAAAGGCCAGCAATAGGCACATTTAAAAAAATTATTTCCTTTTAAGTTTAATAGCCTGTCGTGCAAGTAAGAATTAGTGGCCAGAATCTGTTTTTAGATTTGAATAGGTTGGCAGCTATGGATATCACTTTCTGGCTCATGTCAGGTTTCAAAACTCTGGACCACCGTCGATGAAAGAAATAATTTCTGTTGATCAGTCTATACCGATGGTCGTTGATTTTGTAAAGATTTCATTCTTCACTGTCTTATCAAAATGAGTATCAAATTGGTCGCCCTAACGTTTACTTGACTCATTGTGGTCAAACTTTTGTCACAGTTATTGCAGTTTGATTTTCTAGAAATGAAAACGTTTCATATAAAGTCAAGGCTCACTGCACCATTGATTCACATCATGTAAGATTGACAGGATTTTAAGATTTGGATTGACATGTTTATGTTGCGTAATCCATATGAGTCAACGATATTATATAAACGTTTGTGTGCAGACTTGGTGAAATGATTCCACCCAAAAGCATGATGACTCAAGTGGAAGTATAATTCAGCTATGGATGTAGTATGAATGTTTTACTGCTATTTTTTATAACGTGCCATTTCAATTTATTTGCAATTTGACAAATATATCAGATACATGAAAGGATGTATCTCTCTCCGATGTATTTTGAATTTTGAAAAACTGTCAAGTGTCTTATTCTGTTAAAATAGGCAGCATGCGGAAAATGAAAAGGGATTATTGGCAGGTCATTCTCATAGTCAGATATCTTTCAGTTTAGTTTTTTAAATGTATTTATGTTTTGTTTGAGATAAATGTTCAGATAGTTTAAGACATTACACAATATTTTTTGTGAAGAAACACACACCACCCTACTCCCTTCCCAAAAAATAAATAAATAAAAAGGCAGCACTTCTTCCAAACTTGACAGTATTGCTTGGCTTATTAATAAAACTCCAAAATGTATAGGTTTCATATAAAAATATCATGAATTATAAAATCACACAGATGTTTAATCCATGACAGCACCAAAAACACAAACAGCCTTTAGGCTCGGGCAACCGCACACGGTGCCGTCAATATCGAGCAGGCAAAGTCTGAAGTGGATCTTGTACACACAGTGTCTAATGAAATGGGTAGCTCCAAACGGGTTTTAAATGGGTTTTTTTTAATTTTTCCGTATGATTGAGATAAAAGCAAAAGTGAAAATGGCTTATTATATAATGCTTATATTGTTTTGTTCAGATTGCAAGCACAGAAGGCTGTTATATATTGATATTACCATAATCCATAATATTTCAAGTAGTTATTTTGGGGGTAAGACCACCACTGTGTTCAAACTGTATCATACTGGTTAAGTTACCAAGTTGTATATTATGTTATATTCTCACCACGTAGTTCAAAGCATCAAATTATGTAGTTGCACTGTACATAGAATTTATTCAGAAGAGGAATACTAAGGTGAATGTTTCAAGATACGGTCAAAAGCATTTATTCTGATAGCCATGTCTAAAGCTAAAACTGTTACTCTGTTTGAAAGAAGAAGAAAGAAAGAAAGAGAAGCTGTCTTATTATTTTTAGATAGCAAGCTGCCTGACTACCACTACTACTACTGTTTCTACTACTACCACTACCACCACCATCATCTCTTCTTCTTCTTCTACTTCTACTAGTACTACCACCGCCATCCCCTCTTCTTCTTTTTCTCCTTCTACTTACCAACCATCACTTCTATAAGATAACTATTACATCAACATATTATTATAGTTATGTGATGTTAGTTTTAACTGTTTGTAGGTGTGTGTGTGTAGTGTTTGGACGAAATTATAATCTTGAGCAGGAGAAGGGAGGGTAAGGTAAACTGCTTGCTTGCTTGCATTCCTGAAGGATTATTTTGCTCTCTCTATGTTGTATTCCTTAAATTCATATTTTACTATGCCGTTGTGTTGTTATATTTTCAACATTTTACTTATATATACTATAGATAGTATCTTTTTCTATCAGCAAATTGAATTTACCATTGATATGTTGTATGTTTTTTTGATGGAGCATGCTTGTTGGACACCACAGAGAAGGGCTCTACTTCTTTCCTTTTTATAAATTCTTTTTCACATGATTGATACTGAGATCACTGCATCATGTGATGGGCAGAGTAAATTTCCATGAAGCAACGGTTGCAACCAAGAAGTGATGTTGTACTATGGAAAAAATTGCATTATGTTTTATTTGCTCATTGATGTGATTTAAAATGAAATAAAACTTATGCTTTTGATTGAAATGAAAATGCAGTTTGACATACGTTCTTTTTCATTCCTTTTTCATTAACATTTAATTTGCCTTGAGGTTGAAGCATGTTAATTTTATATGCCGCGGGATATCAAGTACAATTATTAGATTGAGTCAGTACTTGATATTTAGGTCATGCAGATAGGCAGGCATGAACGATACTAATATTATATTACTATTCCAACAATTCTGCAACTGAAAATTTTGCATACTCGACCAAAACAAGGTGTGGAGTGGTATCTAACTACTCAAGGCTCTAGGCCTATTCATTTTCTTCGATCAGAAAGGCTCAAAATGTTTTAGTCTCATTTATAAGTGCCCTTCCTATTTTTACTATATTTTTATTAACCAAAAATAGAAAGAAAAGACACCGTATTTAAAAAAAAAAAAAAAGATTTACAATCCAACAATGAACTGATTTAAGATGCACTAGATTCAAAAACTTATGGAACAGAAGTGCTTGAAGTCAATTGTGTTTAAATCTAGAAGGTAATGAAGCCTGAAAATAAAAGGAGATTCTGACCAAGTAGAGACAAAAGAAATACAAATGTAGGCGAGTTCAAGCCTTTGTCAGCAGAGTCATGATGTACCGGTATAATACTAATAGATCCTCCTACTCACCAGAATAAAAATATTTAATGATAATAATACTAATACAGTAAATCTCGTATTCAACAAGATCGTTGGGACCATCTTGTTCTTGTTGAACTCGAGGCCTTGTTGAATCCCAGGTATCTCTACGGTTGCTTAAACTTAAATAACTAATGCACTATTTCCCTGAATGGCGAGGGACGACCAACTTCCACTCCAGTTAGAACAGATCATGGGCAAACGCACTTGAATTTTTACAAAAAATAAATTTTTGGGTGTGTTGAATCTGTTCAATCTGTAAAGTGGATTGGTTTGTTCATTGCTTGAGATGCTAAAAAATGATAATTCTGTTAACTTGTCTCACTGTTTAGAGACACGCTTATGCCAAGTGCAGAAGATGTATGAAATTCAATAGGTCTGTCAAGAATGAAGCGATGGGGGTAGGTAAGCAAAGTAAGTTACAAGTTATTAGTCATGGTGTGTCAGTGTCAACCCCAACCACCCGTGTCCAGAGGCATGCATGGCATTGGCACCTCTCGATGCCTCGGCTGACGCTGCCGTGCACAGTGCGACATATCCCCCTCCCTCCTTTCCTTCCTTCCCACCCTCTCTACATGTACATGTGCCAGTACTAGTAGTATATTCACAGATCTAGAAGTTAGTAGAAGCATGATGGGAACTAGGTGAATAATGTGTTTATTTTGTTGTGTTTTGAGAACTTATTACGAAAAAACTTAA
Organism: Doris montereyensis; assembly: GCA_037039925.1. NCBI lineage: Eukaryota > Metazoa > Mollusca > Gastropoda > Nudibranchia > Dorididae > Doris > Doris montereyensis. The sequence continues at coordinate 102,603 of JAXRKP010001614.1, forward strand.
TTTTTCCATATGGAATGATGCCATTAATGCCAATCAAATCAATACTGAATCTCGGTGGAGCCAAGGTTGTTCAATTTTTTACCCGTTGGGCCCAAAGTGTTTAAAAAAAAAACTTAATTTAGGGGAAAAATCGGTACTAATACTATTACTAATCTAATACTAATAATTAAGATAATGAAAGGCAGGCCTCCGAGAAAGTGGGAAGAAGATGTAAAAACCAAGCAAAGAAATTTAACCTTCACACAGAAGGAAACGAAATGCCAGGACAGGGCTGCCTGGAGAAAGATCATTTCGGGCATCTCAACCCATGCACCGGAAGGTAGAAAAATGGAAACTGATATGGAGAAAGAAAGAAAGATAATAACAATAATACTTTAATACTGTACTTCTTTAATCCAGCTCCAAAAAACTGATCTTTCTCAGATTAACAGTTATCTTAGTTGAGCTCTTCAGTTTCAGTCCTGTTCCCATTCTGTTTTATTTGCTTTGGATCTCCTGCACTCTTAGTCTTAGCTTAGTTTTATCTAGGCTAACGTATCTAGTACTAAAAAGTAGTACTACATTAACTACATGTGTATGAAGACAAACAGTGGGGCAAGGGGCATGTCGGAAATGAAGGTAATGACAGTATTGACACAAGACAATATTGAAAGCCCCATAGAAACAAAGATGAGACAAATACAAGGAATAGACAGAAAAAAACCCTGGCCACCATGGGGATTAAACCAAGCTAACTATGCTGGGTTGGCAGCACGCTTTCTTTTCATGGTGAGGTGACGGCTGCCAACGCAGAGGTCACGGGTTTGATCTCCATGGTTGCCAGGATTTTTTCTGTCTGATCCTTGTATTTGTCTGTCTTTGTTCCTATGGGGCTTTCAATACTTTCATATTATCTTGTGTCATTACCTTCACAACTACATGTGTAGTATGATGTAGACCAGTCACTTAAATTTTTTACACCTGGACTATAAATATAAAGAAAACATTACATATAACAAAATCTCCTACTCATGTCACATTCACTTTTTAGTTAAATAACTTATTTGGCACTTTTAATTTAAATGCCATTGTCAGAATGTCACTATCAGTATCAGTCCGTCGTAAAATTCCCTTGGGGTGGATAGGGGGAGCTAAGCCACAATCAGGAGTAGGCCGATTAAATATGTACGGTTAATTCCCCTGAACTTTCGCTTCTCCAATGATGTCGATTTTATTTTTATTTTTGTTGTTGACCCAGCATTGGTGGTTTGAGCTTGAATCATTGAAAAATGTAATGAGTTCATGGTAAATTATGTGCTAAATTGTTTTAGTACAGATCATATTTTAAAAAAATAATTAAATTTTACACTTTGTCTGTGTGTGTGTAGACCTACGGGACTCGGTAGTCAAACAAGCTGTCGGCCTCTTAAGCAGAAGGTCGTGGATTCGAGTTCAAGTCCCAGTGGGTTGAAACTGAAAAGTAGAAACCTACACCCCCTCCTCCTCCTCCCCCCACTCGGTTCAGGTAGGTAGATCGACGCCTTTTCTCATTAGAGACGGACGATAAAAAGGGGGTCCTGTGTGTAAATCCAGATCACAACAATGATCACGTTAAAGTTAAAGATCCACTTGGCTGTCTACGGGGCAGTCCGAGAATAATTGATTATTTGTGAATGTAAAACAAAATTTTTAAAAAGTTTCTTCCATAACGGCCCATAGGGTCGGAGCTTATCACGGTTTCAATAGCGTGAAGATGATAATCTGAATCACATCCTGGATAACACTAATAACAGGCCGCTAGTCTCAAATCTGACGCATGTTTTTTTTTATTCCCAAGCTAGTACTTGTACCTGTTGTACTCATTTGTACTTGGGTGGAATGGGAAAAATGCGTGGCAAGCGTCTTGTCTTTCTCAACGAACACAACGTCGGACATAGCATTGCTCTTGTTGTTAGGATTCGAACCTGGGACCTTTATGCTCCCAGTACGACAACTTTATCACTCTGCTATCGACGACACTGTTATTATGTATTCATGTAGTGATGTAATCAGAATCAAATGGTGGAATGTGTAGGCATATATATATATATAAAAACTAGTTTGAACATAACAATAACATGCATTGATTTGTCCAATCCAAATACATGTAGTACCGTATGTGTACATATTGAATGAAAGGAATAATATGGTAATTTTACACTTTAGCGGCGTATAAAAGAAAGTGGGTCAAATTTGTATTCGTTGTAGGTATCGACGTAGATCCACATTTAGAGATGAGACAGAAGAAATTTATCCACAATCCCTTACTCCTGAACCCCCTACCCTCAACCCTCACCTATGGTGGGGCGGATAGGGTGTGGGGTTCAAGGGTTAATGTATTGTGGATAGACTTTTACGTCTCACCTCTAACTGTAGATCTAAGTCGATATCAACGACGAATACAAATTCGATCCACTTTCTTTTCCTGCTAAAGTGCACGAATTATCCGTAATATATGTACATGTACTAGTATTAGTAATATGTAGCAATACTAGTAATAGAGGTGCAATGTGCTGTTGGTACGCTCATCTAGTTATGTGAGTCTAAATTATGTACATATGTCATGTGTGTGTGTGTGTGTACGTGTGTTTGTTATATACACGTATTGGTATGTTATCTGTGTGTGTATCTGTATGTGCATGTGTAATTGTATATGTGCGCGCCTACGTAAGAATGTGTATTTAATGACGTAGTTATTTATATTCAATTGCAAGGTGTTTCCGATGAAAACATTCGATACTAAAAAAACCAAATTAAATACATGTAAGAAAATCGATTTAAAATTGGGAATGTTGTGAGAAATGAGTGATTCAGACGATTTAAAAAATAATAAATAGAAATCAGATTTCTACTCTACCACAACCTGAGGGGAGTTCATGTTCTTTGTCTGATTGAAAGATTAAAAATCAACACCTGAATCACCAATCTTAATCTTTATGAAGCAACAACACACGCACGCACGGGCGCACACACACACACACACACACACACACACACACACACATATGTATATATATATATATATATATATATATATATATATATATATATATATATATAAACACACTTACACAAACACACAGATAACACACATAAACACACGCACACATACACACACGCACACACATAAACACATACAGCCTTTAGTGGATCCATTATCTTAGAATAATTCAAATTCTTGTATAGTACAGGTATGTACAGGCACACACTGCTAAGTCTGTTGTAATAAATACAGTAAAGTATGTACCTATAAATGTGTGTTTTAAATCTCCTGTAAATGGACCGAGGTGTTAATCCAAGCTTAGCCTTAGTAGTAGTAGTAGTGGAAACAAAACTCATAGATTGACTAATCCTTCAGTTGTAAGTGATAGATATAGATCTACACAACGCTTTTTCATTCAATATCTAATCGTAATCAAGCGAAGTAAATCTACGACGTTATCAGCTCCTTAGATTTTACTAGTAGTAGTGCTAGTACTAAGTTAAAGCTTTCCTAGCTCTGTCACTGTGTCACACTAGTCACTCTAGTCCCAGTCACATTATATCGTTTTGTTTGGGCACTTGGTTAAAACTAAACCTTAACTTTCACTCAGCGTCCCATTGTAAAGTTGTGTTTGGTGGTCGCAGTTGGCATTGATCTACTGTGTTGTTATTGAAACTTGAAGTTGAAAGTTGTTCCTGTCTTATTTATCACTTTATTGTCTGTCAATTTTATATTTGTTTTTCTCACACCAAAACAAAGATAAGAGATCACGGATATCTTCGAGTTGACACATGCAGAAGCATGTTAAAGTTATGTATTCTATAGTACCGACCTCCTTATATAATATACACATATACACATGCATACATACATACATACATACTTACGTACATACGTACATACATACATACACATACATATTATTTAATACAATTTTACAAACTACAAACAAATTTCTATATAAGCATTAAAACACAACTAAAATAGGTTTTATTTATTTTTATTTGATTTGATTTACTCACATCCACAACTGAGGTGATTTCGGGGGCCGTGGTAGGATTTGAATTTTGCTCAGACTGCCAAGGGATCTTTAATGTTTACAGAGTTTTGGTGATCTGCACACGGGACCTCCTTTTTATCGTCCGTCTCCAATGGACCAGGTGTCGATCCCTACCTGGACGAGAAGGGGGGATGGGGGTAGTTTTGCTTGAAAAAAAATCGAGAAAATTGTTCAACCTTTGGCGGGGTTCGAACCCATTACCTTTTGGTTGGGAGGCCAACACCTTACCTCTCTGGACTACCGAGCCCCCTCTAGAATATGTACACAAGAGGAATAGAGTGAGGGGAATGGAGAAGAAATCCACTCGATCGTAGACAGTTGTACTGTCACGTTACAAATAAAATTCCCATTCAGACATTCTATCTAACATAACGTAGAAATGTACAATATGTATGTGAATGTAGGTGGATATATGTGGAACATTGTCATCGTCTGTGTTCAGTTTGCAACAGTCTTATTGCATGGAGAATAAAGGAATTCTGGTATCTTTCTTTCTTTGCTCTTTATAGATAAAAATAATATTGCTTCTTTCTGATAGTCTAAATTATTGGTGAATAGATTTAGCTTTCTTAACTATCGATTTTTCAAGAAGTTCAACAAAGGATGGTAGCTTGTGTTTCATTATGTTTGATGACTTATGAATACACTATCAATGTTTTTTAATTAGATTTTGAGAAAGATTTGCTCCATAGCAAGTCGTTACATATAATATACATACACACATACATACATACATATATGCACGTACTACTTCTGTTTTTATTTATATCTTTCGAATGTGTTTATATGGCTGTCAGTCTGTCCAAAGGTCTTCCATTGGCTGCTTGACAGGTTTACGTCTGCTCGTGTGGTGTACATTGTGGGAACGTTCAAGAGATGGTGGCATCTTCTTCACTGTTGAACCATTGCGTCTGTATACCG
>JAXRKP010001615.1:0-15000 GCA_037039925.1 Doris montereyensis
CTTCAAATTGCCTAAAACAATGCCGCAAGATAAGTTCTGAAGAAAAACAAAAAAGACCATTCTACACCCCTCCTCCCACCCTTCATTGGCTCCCCGTAGAAAAAAAATTCTTTATGAACTGACTCTCTGTCACAAATGCATACACTATAATTCCCCATCTACCTATTTAACATGATCACTCCATACGTTCCAAATCGGCAGCTTAGATCTTCAGCCGATACAAAAAAGTTAATAGTTCCTCGTAGACGCCTTAAAACAGTTGGTGAAAAGTCTTTCTCGTTTTGCGCCCCGAAAGTCTGGAATTCTCTCCCCAAACATTTAAGAGAAATAGAATCAACTGAGACATTTAAGAAAAAAACTTAAAACCCACCTGTTTTCCACACAGCCATAAAACCCACACAGATTCATATTTCTCACTGCTGTCATAAATGTAGTTCAATGATGTCAACTGTCTTTTGTATTATCATCCTATGCTTTGAAATATGTTTGTTATGCGTAACGTGTATATTGCGTTGGTGTGTGTAAATTATATAAGCATATGTCTTGACTTATAATGTTTATCCATATTTGAGTGCTCTGGGCTTGATATATATTGAGGTGGGGGAACTATACAAGAACTGTTAATTATATTATTATTATTATTATTATTATTATTATTATTATTATTATTATTATTATTATTATTATTATTATTATTATTATTATTATTATTATTATTATTATTATTATTATTATTATTATTATTATTATTATTATTATTATTATTATTATTATTATTATTATTATTATTATTATTATTACCATCATTATTATTATGATTATGATTATTATTATTAGTAGTAGTATTATTAATATTATCATTATTATTATTATTATTATTATTATTATTATTAATATTATCATTATTATTATAACTATTATTATTATTATTATTATTATTATTATTATTATTATTATTATTATTATTATTATTATTATTATTATTATTATTATTATTATTATCATTATAACTATTATTATCATTATTATTATTATTATTGTTATTACAGAATACGGTATAATTATATTGATTGAAGCTTCGAACAAAAGATTTCAATCTTAATCTCTAGATATAGAGCTAATATCAAAATTAATCGAAGATAGGTAAAGTAAAACAAAAGATTTACGTCAGCAGTCACTTTGAAGTCACACCTTTAACACCCCACCAGTATCAGTCGCGATGTCCGAAGAGTTAGTGAACACGAGGGCCGTGTTCGAATCAGTCAACCAGTTGTTTTGGGGATTTTTAGTTCTTCTTTTAGAATTATTATCATTCTTTTGATTTCTCAAAATTGCGCAGGGGCTTGGAATTCGTTCTAAAATTTTGAACTAGCGGAATCCAATAGTGTATCATGTATTTGTTGTTCAACCCGAGGAGGCGCAGACAAAGATTACACAAAATTTTTATTCACAAATTTAATCGGTTTAGCCCGGCAACCCTCCGCGGGTGCCTAGACAGGCGGACAGAGAAAGAGAGCAAGTGAGAAAGAGAAAGAGAGAGAGAGAGAGAGAGAGAGAGAGAGAGAGAGAGAGAGAGAGAGAGAGAGAGAGAGAGAGAGAGAGAGAGAGAGAGAGAAAGAGAGAGAGAGAGAGAGAGAGAGAGAGAGAGAGAGAGAGAGAGAGAAAGATATATATATATATATATATATATATATATATATATATATATATAGAGAGAGAGAGAGAGAGAGACAGAGACAGACAGACAGACAGACAGACAGAGAGAGACACAGAGAGAGCGAGAGAGAGAGAGAGAGAGTGAGAGTGAGAGAGAGAGAGAGAAAGAGACAGATAAAGAGAAGAGAGAGAGAGAGAGAGAGAGAGAGAGAGAGAGAGAGAGAGAGAGAGAGAGAGAGAGAGAGAGAGAGAGAGAGAGAGAGAGAGAGAGAGAGAGAGAGAGAGAGAGAGAGAGAGAGAGAGAGAGAGAGAGAGAGAGAGAGAGAGAAGGAGGAGGAGGAGACGTTCACAAAATGAAATATTTCTATAGTATGTCCACATCAAATTATCTCGACAAACAAATCATGAAAATGGCGCGAGGTGATCCAAAACAATTCACTTTGTCAAGCTACGGTAATTATTACGTCACCACAGCTAGATAATAGTCAGAAATACATAGTATGTTTTTGCAAAAAAAGAATATCAACGATATTGAAGGACAGTCTCGTGAAAGGATGTCTTAATTTTTGTGTAACCTCCTGATAACAATTACAAATTCTGTTCTCCTTCTTTTCCATAGCATAGCATATCTTTGTCATCCTAGGTAGTCACCTTTTTTATACCAGCACTTCATATAGTGCTTAACTAAATTGTACAATTGTGAGACAAGGAGATGTCCAATGTTTTGAAAACAATAACTCCTTTGCTCTGATAACAAAGAAATAGCCAATAAGAGTGTAATCTTATTACCTTTCAATTACTGAGATACTTTTTTCGATTTCAGAATGATCGTTTCTGGAAACGAGGAACAGCTCAATATGTCTACTGACCCAGCCTTTGAAGGAGCAGGACAGAAGTGGGACTTGAGATTTGGAGAATTGAAGTAAGTATTAATGCCAAACTTAGTGTTATTCTCTTTTCATTAGTGCAATTACCTTTCTAATAAAGAGATTGTGTGTTGAGCAAACAGTGTGATATGCATTCAGTCCGAACGTTGACGATTTCACGTTGGTACGTTAGGTTAAATGCGAAAATTTAGCTTCAACGGTAAAACGCAATTCATTTGTTTGATCACTGTTTATTGATCTATTATCAGTGATCAAAATGTATTATTATGCATTAGGCCTCCACCAAGACAGAGACCAAACGATCCCTATCTTGTGTGCTATCTTTTCAACTCTCTCTCTCCAAATCTTCCCCATGTCTGTTAATTCTTTTCGGGCTCTGTCAGCCATTTACTCTTTGGCCTTGTCCTCTTCCTATGGCCCTGTGGGGTTCCATGTTAACGTCTGCGACTTAATTGTAGCCTCCTCAAAGTGCTTCCTATCTACCACCTTCGTTGTTTCATTGATTCCTCTTGGCGTCTGTGTGTCGTTAGCGTTTTTTTCATTCTTGATTGTCTGGCCACAGACTCTGGAGATTGTTTTGTTGGCATGATTTATTGATGAATGCCGCACTTGATGTAATTCTCTTTCCTTTCTTTGTTTCTTCCTTTTTAATTTTTTTTATTGTCATGTATAGATCTAGGTTCAACATTAAAGGGAATCAAATGTTCATCTTAAACCAATAAATAGCAAAGAAGAACAGCTCTCGACACCATCATAATCATTTATTTCTCATTCCCTTATTACACTCTCCTTTTTAATATTACATCCAACAATGGAGGAGGTTTAATATGTTTTTAGTCGCGTCTGTCCATCTCTCCGTCTGTTTGTCTGTGACCTAGATAACTAAAAACAAATAAACAGATGTCGATGAAATTTTTCAGGATAGTCTGAAACAATGCAAGGAACAATTAAAATACGGGGGTGTTCTGAATCACCATCTGGATACAAACACTTTAAAAGGAGTCTTTATCAGGAGATAGGCCGATTCAAAAAATATTTTTTATCATGGCTAGAAGTTATGTGTTGAACATGGTGTTCAACATGGTGTTCAACATGGTGCGCAAAAGGGCGCCCCGATCAGTTACACATCTTGCTTGGTCTCAAATTATGTCTTTAACATGTGAAAACGCATCCGTTCAATTAAAACATCCCGGCTCCGTATTCAAATTTTCGGTGATTATCCTTCAAAATTGCTGCTGAATTTCTAAATACAAATGTCTATGAAAGATTTATAAAATTTCAAATCGTAATGTGTTTTAAACAGAAATGTATTCCTAATCCGTTCAGCATCAAGAGTCAATATAAATACACCACATGTAATCCTGTATCCATTCTTATGTTGTAACTTAAATAATCACTGAGGGAAAAGAGAGTGTTTGTTACAATGGACTGGTCCACGATACGGTTTAAGTGACCATAGAGACATCACACAGCGTGTGTTAGAACACACACTACAACCAGGTCATTGTTCTAATTATGTCGCTACTATAAAGTCTCCCTTTGTGGAGAGGGAACATGGGTGCTTCATCGTATTAAAAAAAACAACAAACGTGAGTGATTAGATGATGATGATGATGATGAGGAGGAGGAGGAGGAGGATGATGATGATGATGACGACGATGACGACGACGACCATGATGATGATGATAATGACAAGAATAATGATGACATGATGAGGATGATGATGAGTTTGAATTGTATAAATCGATCATTTAACATGAAAAAAATTAAACCTAAACTATACGAGGTAATTACGAGGAATGTGTTATAATTATAAATGAATTGACTTAAGTTATATTTGCTGTCGGACGTTGTGTTCCTTGGGAAAGACACTAAACACGCATTTTCCACACTCTACCTAGGTGTGAATTGGTATAAGCACTAGCTTGTGAGTAAAAACCTGTGTCAGACTGGCGTCCTGGCCATGATGGATTGTTATCACCTGTTCCGCTTCACGCTATTGAAATCGGGATAAGCTCCCACTCTATGGGCCGCAACGGCTTTGCATGAAAATTTGCTAGTACTTACATGACTTGACTCATTGTAGTACATTTGTGTACAAATAAAATGGTATGATCACACAGCTTAGTTATTATCCAAAACGTGTAAAGAAGAGGCAATTGACGACTAACTTGTATTTCCCCATGGCGGTTTTGAAACTTCTCTAATGTATTGACCTCGAGAACAGCCAGCTCATTCATTACACAAGAGAAACTTTCATAGATCTGTAGATCTAATCATTATTGTTATTTCAACTTTTACATTTATATCTACTAATCTAATTGTTATTACAACTTTTAGATCTAGAATCTAAAATCTTTAAATCTTTTAATCTATTAATATTAATGCAGTCGATCTTAAAGTAGATCTAGATTTAGAACGATCTAGCACTTCATATAATTCCTTATTCTAGATATACGTAGATTTCAAGGTTTAAATTTAGGTATACCATGCTGTAATGGTTAAGCCATGCCACTTTGATACCTATTAGAGACAGCCTTGGTTAAGCGCATTTTCACGACTTCGTACGATATCAATTATCCGTTTATACATTAGCGTTAGGGCTCTGAAATGGACTAGCCATTTTCGAGATCAATACAGTAAGGAAATGTTAAAAAGTTAAATCGAAATCCAATATTCAGACTTATTCATTGTTACTGGTCACCTTCTTTCTCAAACTAATCTTAAAACAGACCAACACAACTTTTTTGTCATCAAAACACATACCGTTATGCGAAACACATATTACGTAATGTGATTTAGGGTTACTGGAACATTGATTCAAAATTATACAGATAGAGGGATAGACAGGGTAGATAGACAGATAGATACTCGTTTTTTGTAATTAAATATAGACCCAAAAAGTTGATCTTCCATTCCAGATGTATCGGAGGATGAAGGTATTGTTACATGTCCACACCGGTTTCCGGCTTTGAAATTCCTTCCTTCGAAATAAAACTACATCATCGTCAGTTTGGCACTCCACGTAACTCAACATGTTAGCATGTTAGCAGTTTGTTACACATTTCGATCATTAGATTTAGAAGTTGAAGTTAACATTAAATCTTACAGATGTTAGAGCACTTTTGTAATGGGCTGATTAATAGCCCTGAATCATTTCTTTGCAGGTTTGTACTTGAATAGCACAGGGACATTTATTTAATTCTAGATCTAGAATGTACATGCGTTCCAGAATTTCTAACGATACAGTCGAATTTCTAGATTCTCTAGGGTCTGACCTTCCCTACTATTGTGTGTTGTCTGTATAACATGCATTCCCGTCGTAGAATCTAGAACTGCATACGGCTGAAGGGATACACTTCTGTAAAAACAAACTTTCACATGCTGTTCTCTCATCTTGCTTTTCCCTCTTCATTCATCCTGAGCTTATAGCGATTCTAGGTAATAACTTTACTATCACTTCTATCTCACTCTCAAGAATTGGATATACATTGGTTTGCAGACTTTTATGTGTGTTACACGAATTTCATCTTTACAACCCTCGCAAATTATTACTTTTTTGAAATATTGATGCTTTTGTTGGAATTATACTCTTGCCAATGTGTGCTTAGATCAACATTAATTTCGTAGTAATGCCATTTAAATCGTCAGACGGATCTAAATGAATTTCGCCGTACTATTCAAGTACAAACATGCAAGAAAACGATTCATGGCTATTAGTCAACCCATTCCAAAACACTTAACATCTGCTAGATTTAATGTTGACAACCTCTAGATCTAAATATAGAAATCTAAAACAGCATCTAGATCTGGATCTAAATATAGTACAGTCGATCTTAGATTGAAACTAGAGGTTTAGATCTAGAAACACAGACTAGTACTTTATTAGATCTAGATTCCTGATTCTAGATACACACGAATATTTTCTAGATCTAAATCCAAAATGGCTAGAACAATCTTAGTCTCATAAAAATAGTAAAAAGATACAAAGTTAGATCTAGATCTGCTTATTCGATTCCTAATTCTAGGATTACACATCATAATAGAATTTTATTATCTAAACCTAGATTGTTCAAGAATGTATGCTTTATAAGTAGTAGAAAATGAGAAAACAAAAACACAAATCAGAAGAGGCACCAGAGACTGAGACTGCTAAATTTCTATACCTATAACAAAGGAAATTTGAATTCATCTCACTCATCAATATCCTATAAAGTATTATTAGGTCTACATCTATGTTGTATTTCTAACACTGCCATATTATGGGGGTAATGAGTGGCCTTGGCGAAGGTCTGCGCTCTCTGAGCTCTTTTTTTTTCTACTGTCAATAGTTGATCTTTTTTCTCCGTTTTGTTTGCTGCTGAGGGATGTGGGACCTAAAATTTCCTCTGACTTGTCTTGTTTTACATGGGCCTCACTAGTGTTTTTATGACTATATCTGGGTTAAACATCAACCTTTCTTGTGACGCAATGCTAGATCTGACGTTGTGTTCCTAAAGGAAAGCGACATGGCGCACATTTCGCCAAATAACATGGGCGCAGGGGTGCCAGTATTAACAACTGTAAAAGTAAAACTTGCGACAGACTAGCGTCCTGTCCAGGTAGTGATGTGCTATAACCCTGTTCCGTTCCACGCTATTGTTATAACTGCTTTAACAGCCTTGGTGGAATCGTATTTACCTGTGGACAAAACCATATATGAAACGTAGTTATTGTTGGAGTAAAAATTAAAGAAACGTGAGCTCCACACCCAGAGTTAAGCGTTTGAGAATCAGGAGTAGAGTCCTGGTTTTTCTAAGCATAGGGCAAAATGGGGTAGTTTGCCATTGCTTTCCACGCCGCCTTTACGTTTGCCGAGGCCTAGCTACCCATTTTGCTGTTGGGTTGACTGGAGGGCCAGAAAACAATTGCTTGGACTGAGATTCGAACTCGGGCTTCCTGCTTGGTAGTCTGACGCTCTAGCAACTGAGCTTCAGGTGCCTCTATCGTTGAAATATGAGTGCCAGAATTCGTGAGTATAAGTTGATTCTACAACATAATATTCTATTTTTCTCTGGTCATTCAGACTGAAACCTACAGAGGAAATGTGTAGCTACAGTTTCAATCAATGATTTGTTGACTCTATACCCCACAATGCAGTGTCCTGTTCGTTTCGTTTCAGAAATTGAAGGTTGTCCCACAAGAAAAAGCTACTTACGGCGAGTTTTACTCTGGAGATTCTTACATTCTTCTGAGCGTAAGTCAAATAGACGTATATCATAGACTTGTTATTGTCTAGTGTTATGTCTCTTTCACCAATATCTTGAATTGTTTTTATGTCAATCTGTTTATCTGTTAACCCGTCAATATGTGTCTAGTTTATCTTAACGGCATCCTCATTTATTGGTCAAGAATATGGGTTTTGGTTTCTTTAACCATTTGTTCTCTTCCTGTATAAAATATTATCGTTTTGGTGCATATTGTAAAGCGCATAACGATCCTAATGTATAAACTTACAACACAAGATATAACATAATAACGCGTCCATTTATGTAATAAACTTTTAGTTAATTACATAAATTAAATATAAAAAGGTAAGGGTTAAAACCCAGAAATGTTCTTGATGATTACAATCTCCATTAAAATCTTAATATCCAGTCATGATCAAAAGAAACGCTACAGTCGCTTATGGGGACACTGTTACCAGAGATTTAGATCTATTAAACTTAAAACTAGTGTGTAATTTCCTATGTTCAATTTCGAACATTTTGACGCTCCAACTAGACCAATACTCCAACAAAAATAGCAAGTATACAAAAGTCTATAAACGATAAGTTGAAAAATGCACCCCACAAGAGCAATTAAAGAGGAAGTAATTTAGTAGTTCATTTCATCATCATTGAATTTTTAAAAATCTGGATGAGCAAAATGCAAATATTATTTGTCCGTATTATTTGAAGTTCGATATTTCGTGCATATGTCTTCCAATCCATGAGCTTGAAATGTGGATTTGACTCCACATGGCATCGATGACATTAGCCTGGAAATAAAGTTTTAATTAATCTGTTCTCAAAATCACATAAAGCGACATAGAATGTAACGTTCTTGTGCCTTCGGTCAATCAGCGATGCTTTCAAATTAATCTTCTTTCCAACAATACCGTAACGAGTTGATCTGGCACGATTAAAATCCATGGCAACATCTGGTGTGCTCCGACCTGCTTCCAGCTGACCCAAAGATTCCCCCCCCTCCTGTCTTCTTAACTCAATCGTGGCATTTTTTTTAAAATTTGTAGGCTGAACTTAGACTTAAATTAGGCATTTAATTGTATTGCGTACACCTTCTGTTAGTTCATTGATTAAATGAAGGCGAAAGTCATGCATTCTACTAAAAATTACAAAAGTGAGATCTGTTAACAATCGGATCCAGAATATTATTTTTTTTCCTTAAATTTCCGTTTGCAAAATTGATTTTTTGGACAGATTATTTTCGAACTTGCGGATACAATCATTGAATAAGTGTAGAGCAATCGTTATGGTATCAAAATATACAAAATTGAATAGTTTTTTTAATGATATATTTCTGCTAACAAATGAACAAACCTAAGGCTTACTTACCGGAAATTACAATAATTCCCAATAAGAAACATTTAATCGTCTTCAGATTTTCCTTTTCAATACTCTCAAAACTGTGACATCTCTGATCCCCCACACCCTTGTACCCTTCATTATATTAATGCATAGATTATGTATGTCATTATATTATCTACTTGACCTTCCCTGCCAGTCTCATGTCCGAACTTGTCCATATTGGTTAAGAGAAGCAAAAGTACACTTCCTTACGTTGGTCAACTTCGCTCAAGGCCAAATTTAATTTCAGCAATGTTTCATGTATCGATAATATATCATTGTATTAATGTTAACTTTGAAATGATAATATAAGCAACAGAAGGTAACAATAGACATATCTGTATCTTTGGTCTATTGAAAGCTTTAACAATAAAATGATATGTGTAATTCCAATCTTTATATTTCCAATAGACCAAGAAACAAAGAAATTCGCCAAAACTCGAATGGGATATTCATTTCTGGCTTGGAACTAACACATCACAGGTAAACGTGACTCAGTGTATTAACATACGTGATAAAGTTGACAATTTGTCGAGTTTCTATTTTGCTTAATAATCGATGTTGATAACTTGATAACAACCTGTCTGAAAAATGATTAAATAGAGATATGTTGTATTACCGGATGCGTTATGTTGTGAGGTAAGCAATAGCAATTTACTCTCGATTAATCTCGTGGAAATTTTTCTGCAAAAACAGTGTTGTGAACTGTTGAGAAGCTGTCCGCTTTTTAACTCAAAGTCCGTTTTACAACCAGGAGGTCATCCGTTGTCATCAGATTTGGACTTAAATGGAGCGAGGATAGAAGGTTAAGGGTCTTTTTCTAGGTCATAACGTCGAACGTTGTGAGACAGAAATTTTAATTCATGCGCGATAGGAGAGTAGCTATTCATTGATTCATTTCAAGCTATTTGATTCACACAAGCCTGATTCGATCCAAAGTCTCTTTTCGACTTGAAAAGCAATGCATTAATGACTCTACCGTTGTCCTGTCCGTCACCTCTGTCTAGATTCATACATTTTATTATATAATATCATCCCCTTTGACATATTTGAGATATGAACATACACATCTTTTGACTTTTTACCGTCTGTGAGAATGACTCTAAAATTGAATAAGCCATCTGTTGCCAGCCGTCAATATTTACTTACAACTGCTTCTAAATAACATCTTAGCAACATATGAAGACTCAATAAGTCGTCCACTCATTGAGCGTCAATTTTCGTCATCAAGCGTAAAACAGCAGCTGTTTGTGTGCTCAGTGAAGTCAATATCTGCGTTATGTGAGCTTTCATGATTTATTTTTCAAAGTTCTATCAATGATATCGAATACCAAGGGGTCTCCAAACATGAAAACATTGAAACTATTATTATGTACATAGACCATTATGTTCCTTCTTTTATGAAACAGGATAGGAAGTTATTTTTGCTAACGAGAACAGAAGCCTTCAGGGGGACAGGTGGGACGGAAGGGAGCTGTCTCTAAATTCCACAAGTTAATTTTGCTAAGTATGTACGATGATTGTGTAACACAATGTCTTTCAACTGTCTCACGATCGGTAATACACATTAAACAGTTTTACTGCAGCAGTCTCTTAGGTCAATCTTCAAAGAAAACATATTAATGTAATGACCTATAACGTTTGTCAGAAATTGACTGAAACCAATGAGCTCTTTTGGTACACAATGTGCACATATTTCTTCATGTCATGGGCAGAATTGAAAGAAAAAACTGCTGCCATAGCACAATTTACAAGTCCAATCCAAACTTCGAAATCGTTGCTTTGGGCGGAAGTCCGTACACCAATGAGCCACACACAAACCTCTTCATCATATCTGAGTACCACTTACGTTCCACTTTCCGCCATAGGTGGTTCACAACCAAACATCATTGTCCTGACCTGTTGCTACGTTGTGACTTTAAGCCTCCATCCATTTCTCTTTCTATTTAGTATGTGCATACAAAACGCTTACGTTAGTTTGACATAACATCTACGACCTCATTTACTATTCTTGACATATTTCAGACGTACTGGACACAATATGCACATTGTAAACATTAAAGACAATCACTTCATGGTTCTCTGTCAATTAGCAAATTTACAACCCTTGTTTATTATGTCCGTGAATCTCATGTTTACTGCTAATCTTTACAGTTTTCGTTTCACTACCGTGCTGTTTTTTTTTGTTGTGCACTCACAAATTACCGGTCAGAAAGTTCAGTACTAGTCACTGTTAACCGATCCTCAGTGTTCTCTGTCTCGACAGGGCAGCAGATTCCCATTAACATTTTTGTCACGTCTCGGGTTTCACGGCCTGTTGCCGTGTCGTTAACATCCAGTAATTCGTCACTTTTGTGACCACTTCTTTGGCTGTGCCAGCTCGTATCCGCCCTCTGACTGTTCAATACGTTTGTAATAGGTGTCGGTCACCTTTTACAACACATACAGTATTCATTGTATTGATCCACTCTTCTCAATTATGTCCCGCTATTCATCTGAGATGTGCCATTGGGAAATGGGCATGTCTGACTGTCCTTTACTTACTTACTTATCTGAACAGGTTTAGGGCGTTTGGCATACACTTATCATTGTTTCATAAGTGGCATTATTTCCACTGTTTCAGCTACAACGAGCATTCGCTCGTAAACTTGAGAAGATGGAAATTTGCTTTCGTCAGCACCAAATCAACATATCATACATATTCGCAGGTTATGTTAAAAAGCACATTTTAACATTCACATACATTCATTACATTATTCATACGTATTGACCAGACACAATTTTAGACATACGAAGACATTTGTCTTTTGAAATCGAGTCTGTTGAAATATGAGAGTTGCCATTGTCATGAGCTTCCATCGAAAGTCTCATCATTACCGGTGAATGTGGGTAGTTATAACATGCCTATGTAGATGGATATATTATTTCCTTTATATTTTCGCTTTCAGAGTTACCCATTTCCTTTAAAATCCCCACTTTAAGATATACATACACTGTAAGGTGTCGTGACTGTTCGCTTGTAGCAATAATAGAGGGACAATAACATGAGGATTGTGTTTGAAAGCTCAATCGAATAATTCGTGAATGAATTCATGAATGATAATTCAAACAAATTCATAAATAGTAGAGCGTGTATGTCAAATTATGTATAGTATTATAGAGCAATGACAACTAGGTTTGATGATTTATCATAATATGTTCCCATTTTAGCGTGTACAAAAATCCTAGAAGAAATTTCAGCATTGTGTAGCATCGATACCGTCTACCACTTTTATGGTAGAGACACAATTAATTGCGATGACACTAAGATATTGAGTTTAAGACTTAAGAACAGCTTGATTAATTTTACAAAACGGTGTGCGGGATTTAATCATACAGTATCACCCTTCCAACTCTTCTCATTGTCTCACGGGAATGGACGTTGGGTATAAAATGTATAAAGTGGAATTTTGACTTTATATATATCTTTCAAAGTACATCAAATTCCAATTTTTAATTTTCAGTGCCAATAATATATATATATATATATATATATATATATATATATATATATATATATATATATATATATATATATATAAAATATATATATATATATATATATATATATATATTTATATATTCCATGTTTTCGATTTCCCGAGCATTATGTCAAACGAAAATTAGAATTTAAATCTATAAGAAGTACAAATAATTGGTCCCTGAAAAATCCCTCACAAGTGACTATAAATTCTTATAAGAACAAGAACGCATCACTTGATATCCAGACGAACTTTAGTGAAAGAATTTCTTTGAGCCCTAAAATCCGATAGAATAATTTGTCAACTTAAAACATTCGACTTAGCATAAGAACATCCATGTTGTTAACTCAAGGATCGTGACATGAAGTGAGATGATATCCAGAAGACCTTTCCAACTATTTTAGTGTATTGATAACCTTTAACCCTTTATCAATTGCTGCCAGTTGCATAAACAGAGGCACACGTATCTAATTCAGTAAGGTGTCTAACTCTCACTTAGGAGACCTGGGTTCGATTCTTCCTCCGGGAAAATTGCCCCCTTGATCTAGCAGGCAGAGCCATGGATAGCTAAATTTATATTCAAATTTGACGAAAGTGAAGACGGCGTGGATACAATGGCAAACTACCACATTGTGCCATGTGCCGTAAACAAAGAAAAATTAAGACTCTACTCCTGATTTCCCTACGCTCAAGTCTGAGTATGGGACTTGCTTTCCTATAGACTCTACTCCTGGTTTTCCTTCGCTCAAGTCTGAGTTATGGGACTTGCTTTACTATAGACTCTACTCCTGGTTTCCCTTCGCTCAAGTCTGAGTTATGGGACTTGCTTTACTATAGACTCTACTCCTGGTTTCCCTTCGCTCAAGTCTGAGTTATGGGACTTGCTTTTATAGACTCTACTCCTGGTTTCCCTTCGCTCAAGTCTGAGTTATAGGACTTGCTTTACTATATACTTTACTCCTGGTTTCCCTACGCTCAAGTCTGAGTTATGGGACTTGCTTTTCTATAGACTCTACTCCTGGTTTCCCTTCGCTCAAGTCTGAGTTATAGGATTTGCTTTACCATAGATTCTACTCCTGGTTTCCCTGCGCTCAAGTCTGAGTTATGAGACTTGCTTTACTATAGACCCCACTCATGGTTTCCCTTCGCTCAAGTCTGAGTTATACGACTTGCTTTACTAGAGACCCCACTCCTGGTTTCCCTTCGCTCAAGTCTGAGTTATAGGACTTTCTTTACTATAGACTTTACTCCTGGTTTCCCTACGCTCAAGTCTGAGTTATGGGACTTGCTTTACTATAGACCCCACTCCTGGTTTCCCTTCGCTCAAGTCTGAGTTATAGGACTTGCAATACTATAGATTCTACTTCTGGTTTCCCTTCGCTCAAGTCTGAGTTATAGGACTTGCAATACTATAGATTCTACTTCTGGTTTCCCTTCGCTCAAGTCTGAGTTATAGGACTTGCTTTACTATAGACTTTACTCCTGGTTTCCCTACGCTCAGTCTGAGTTATAGGACTTGCTTTACTATAGACCCCACTCCTGGTTTCCCTTCGTTCAAGTCTGAGTATGGGTCTTGCTATACTATAAACTCTATTCCTGATTTCCCTTCGCTCAAGTCTGAGTTATAGGACTTGCTTTACTATAAACTCTACTACTGGTTTCCTTCGCTCAAGTCTGAGTTATAGGACTTGCTTTACTATAGACTTTACTCCTGGTTTCCCTACGCTCAGTCTGAGTTATGGACTTGCTTCACTATAGACCCTACTCCTGGTTTCCCTTGTTCAAGTCTGAGTATGGGTCTTGCTATACTATAAACTCTATACTGATTTCCCTTCGCTCAAGTCTGAGTTATAGGACTTGCTTTACTATAAACTCTACTACTGGTTTTCCTTGCTCAAGTCTGAGTTATAGGACTTGCTTTAATAGACTTTACTCCTGGTTTCCCTACGCTCAGTCTGAGTTTAGGACTTGCTTCACTATAGACTCTACTCCTGGTTTTCCTATCTCAAATCCTGAGTTATGGGACTTGCTTTACTATGCTAATTACTGGTTTCCCTTCGCTCATAGTAAGAAGTTATAGGAATTTCTTTACTTCACCTACTAAAAGAGAGGTAGATGATTAATGTGGTTTATGTTTAATCTTACTTCTTTTAAGCCTTCTTCATCATATTTTGTTTGTCAACTCAATGCCCCCCTTTAATTTCTTCTGAAATCCTCGTAATGTGTTGACATGATAATTATCCGTATAACCAATGGAACATAGTAAGAACGTTATTATGCAATTTCATTGAGCCTTCACCCTGGAAACTAAATGTTAATGTAAATTTA
>JAXRKP010001615.1:20000-30000 GCA_037039925.1 Doris montereyensis
AAAGAAGCAAGCCTGGACACATGGCACTGTGAGTTATTTATTTTACATAGTCTGTTGTCCATTTATATTCCTACAAGAAATAGTAGTAGTACCAGTAGTACTAGTATTAGTAGTAGCAGTAGTAGTAGTAGTAGCAGTAGTAGTAGTAGTAGTAGTAGTAGTAGTAGTAGTAGTAGTAGTAGTAGTAGTAATAGTAGTAGTGCAGCTGCTGCTGCTGTAGTAGTAGCAGCAGCAGTAGTTAGTAGTAGTAGTAGTAGTGGTGGTGCATTGGCAGCAGCAGCAGTACCAGTAGTAAGCAGCAGCAGTAGTAGTAGTAGTAGTAGTAGCAGCAGTAGTAGTAGTTAATAGCAGCAGCAGCAGCAGCAGCAGTAGCAGTAGCAGCAGTAGTAACAGTGGTAAAGCTGTGCAGTAGAAGTAGTAGTAGTAGTAGCAGCAGCAACAGCAGCAGCAGCAGCAGCAGCAGTAATCACAGCAGTGGCGCTGGTGATGGCGGTTGTGAGGGTATAACTATTGGCTTTTGTTTTCGTGAGTTTTTATTTCTGGACAAAGAGTTAGAGAGTTGTAGTCTTAATTGAGAATGATGGCCACTTTTTTATATCATGTTTGGTTTCTGTCTTTGATGTGTTAACTCAATCATTCGTTCTTGTTGCTTCTATTCCTCTTTTTCCTATTAATTAACGTTCATTCCATTGTCAAATACTAATTGTGCTTTTCATAGGATTTTCTTAACCAAGAGAAGGCTATGTTGACTGGACGCCAGTTACACAGTTGGTTGAGGGGAGGAGAGACGCCATTATTCAAACAGTACTTTAAGGATTGTTGACCCAACGCCCAGGCTGGTTTTGGCAAAATCGCTAAGAAGGAAAAGATTGCAAGTATGCTTACAGCTATACATAGATTAATGTACGTCTTCGCAATGTGGTCTTTAATTAACTGTGTTGTTGATGTTACGAACAACACCTATGTTGTGTAAATCTGTCACGTTATGCAGCGTTAACATTAATTTGCTCGTGGCTGTCTGAGTAATAACAATAATTCGATTGCTATACTTCAGGCGAAATGATATTATAATATCATTATTGGTAATGGTCATGACTACTCACACATCTGGTACTAATTCGGCAATCCCAAAACTACAGCTGGTTTAATCTTAACACAAATGTGTTTAATGCTCACTACAGACCGATTGACATATCGGGAAATTCAATACATCACGCCAAAAATGTATTAAGGACCTCTTGACACACCAGGAAAGGCAAAACGTCCCACTAAGTACATTAAAAATCTCTTGACACACAAGGAAGTGCAAAACGTCACACTAAGTACATTAAAGATCTATTGACACACAAGGAAGTGCAAAACAAGCACTAAGTACATTAAAGACCTCTTGACACACAAGGAAGTGCAAAACGTCACATTAAGTACATTAAAAATCTATTGACACACAAGGAAGTGCAAACGTCACATTAAGTACATTAAAGATCTATTGACACACAAGGAAGTGCAAAACGTCACATTAAGTACATTAAAGATCTATTGACACCTGAGGAAGTGCAAAACGTCACACTAAGTACATTAAAAAAATCTATTGACACACAAGGAAGTGCAAAAAGTCACACTAAGCACATTAGAGATATATTGACACACCAGGAAATTCAATACGTCCACACACACAATAAACGCATTCAGACCTATCTTCACACACACCAAAAATATATCTCGACGAAAGAAACAAACACAGCAGGGCTTTTCAAGCGGGAAAGGTTTTCAAGACATTTCTTAAATCAACTTTGAAGCCTTTCAATTTACAGAGTGCTCGGTAGTCAGGGACAAGGTGTTGGCTTCTCAATCAAAAAGGCATTGGGTTGAGCCCCGCCAACGGTTGAATAATTTTCTCGCTTTGTTTTAGAGCAAAATCTATCCCCTTGGTCTGGGGAGGTGGATCGACACCCTAGTCTCATCGGAGACGGACGATAAAAAGAGGCCCCGTATGCAGATGTCAACACTTTGTGTACGTTAAAGACAGGATAGTCTGGGTAAAATATAAAAACCCTACAAAAACTACGAAATCACCTTTTTTGTAGTTGTGGATGTGGTAAATCAAATCCAAATAAAATGAACTTCAATTTACGTTGGCCATTCCATGTTTTCTATTCCAAAACCACAGGTTACGATTGAGTAAATTTGATTCCACTGCACTCTACACGGAAGAAAGTATGACGGAAGATCTCCCTGATGATGGAAGTGTATTATTCAGGTACGAAATCAGACATTAGGATTGACTGAAAAAAGGTCACACACACAGAGCGGCGTGAATGTGCCAAAACCTTTTATTCCAGTGAAAATAATATAGCAAACCTAATAACGATTTCCTACACCTTTTGTTAATGTGTGCATGAGGATGAGGGTTTTTCATTTTACTCGAGCGTGATAAACGCATAATGATTACATTGTACGTTTGATAATTCAGCTTTGAATTAAATATAAAAAATGACTAAATCTATAGCAATGAATTTATAAAAGAAGGTTTTCCTGGCAGAAGTTGAGTTATTGAAAGACAAAAATAATCCCTGAAGGGTTCAATCACAGCTGAAATCTACATGTCTTAAAGCGTCCAATGTCGTCAATAAAAATATCTACACTAGATCTGTGAACTGATGGCCTCTCTTTAATATATATAAAAGTACATGCAGGAGGTGAACGGATGGGAGAGTGTGTTCAAAACATAATTTAACTTAATTTATTGTAAATAAGATAACTAAATGTAAGAATAGTTCTTCATGTCCTATTTAGATTTGGCGAGTAGAAAACAACGACCTTGTGCCCCAACCTGGAACACACACATACGGTATTTTCTACACTGGTGACTGCTATGTTGCGTTGTACACATATACCCAAAGGAATCGAGAGAGATGTACATCATTTATTATTGGCAGGTGAGACAAAGGTTTAAGAAGATAATTATTATGTCCGTCATATTTAGTATTACTTTTTGTCCACTTAGAGACGAGTTTGAAAGTGGGAAACAAGATCACTTTTAGGGGAATCCCCAGCAAAAAGTACTGCTGATTCAGTACTAAGTCATTGCCTCTGTTGATACACTCCCTCAGGAAATCGTCAATTAGAATTAGAAAAACAGTCTGTAAGGTTATCACGATTTCTACTATGATCCTATAATGCATCATTCATTTAGCCTCAGTACAGGAATGCAGAGTTAAATAATGTTCCTCTGTGTACAAAGACCATACTAAAGACAATTAATCAAGGCAATATTGTAATATTCTATTCCAATTGACAGTTAATGAAATATTGCTAAGAGTATAACTTGTCTTCTGTCAATTTTATACCCTGTTACGTAGTCTTTTCATTAACTTGTATATTACACTGCAGTGTCTTAAACTTAGTGTGTTTTTGTTTTTTTATTTATAATATCTACATATCTTTAGTGTGGTCTATCTATTTTTCATCGGGCCCTTCTAAAGCTAATATTGTTTTCGAAATTAGTCCTGCTGCCTTCTCTTTAACAATTGCCAAACATATTCTAATATTTAATCCCAAGTCTAAAAAACCAACTGCTTCACGTCTTAAGTTTGGTAAATAACAGAATTAAATTCTTGTACTATACCGGGGTATCTCATTTTCATGGGGAATACTAATCATGGCAGAATTCTAATGTACTAAATTTTGTACAACATTCAAAACTTGTTCTCATGTGCGCATTCGTGTGTCGTTATTTTCATCTGTTTACAAATTGAGATCTTTGTGGACCACAGTCTCTTGAAACGTTGTCCTTAACGTATTGCTGTTACATTTCAGGGCGCTAAGAGCACGGTGGATGAAAGAGGAGCGTCTGCTATTTTTGCCCAACGCATGGATGACATCGATCTACAAGGATCTGCTACACAAGTAAGAACCTTGTAAAAAAATTGTGAAGGTAGCAATTCTCACTTTTTGTTTCAAATGTTTGGATGCCAACCACTATTATAAAATATAATGCAGATTCATTTTACATGAGAAAAATCCGTGTTTACGGGATGATACTTCAGTTGTAAGCTTAAGGGGTGAAACAGAAAACAAGTAAAACATTTATTGCAAACGTATAAGAGTGAAAAATGTAAATTGTCTGTTTAAAGGAAATTTTTGCATAATAATTGAAAGGTAAAGGCATGATGTACTCAGCACTGCATTATAGGCAAATCGATTTATTGATTTTCTGTTCTGTCAATTGTTTCATTCCATTTTTTTATTTTTTTTTATCAATGTTTTTGTTTGTTGTTTCAGGGTTGTACTCCTTCATATTTGTTCATTTTATTCTAGATTCGTGTAGTCCAAGGTAGAGAGCCAGAACATTTCTTGCGGATCTTTCAGGGGAAGATGATCATCTTCTGGTATGTGTTGCTGGGTTGTAATTGTTGTTCATATCATCTTTGAGGGCGTTGCTATTCTAATAAAGTGTTATACCAATGAGTGTCTCATTTTTGGAATGCGTTTGGTGGGAAGGGAATGGCTGGCTTGCAATATGGAGCTACCTCGCAAGACATAGCTCCAAAATGTTAATAATAATAATAATAATAATAATAATAATAATAATAATAATAATAATAATAATAATAATAATAATAATAATAATAATAATAATAATAATAATAATAATAAAAAGAAGAAGAAGAAGAAGAAGAAGAAGAAGAAGAAGAAGAAGAAGAAGAAGAAGAAGAAGAAGAAGAAGAAGAAGAAGAAGAAGAAGAAGAAGAAGAAGAAGAAGAAGAAGAAGAAGAAGAAGAAGAAGAAGAAGAAGAAGAAGAAGAAGAAGAGGAGGAGAAGAAGAGGAGGAGAAGAAGAAGAAGAAGAAGAAGAAGAAGAAGAAGAAGAAGAAGAAGAAGAAGAAGAAAAAGAAGAAGAAGAAGAAGAAGAAGAAGAAGAAAAAGAAGAAGAAGAAGAAGAAGAAGAAGAAGAAGAAAGAAGAAGAAGAAGAAGAAGAAGAAGAAGAAGAAGAAGAAGAAGAAGAAGAAGAAGAAGAAGAAGAAGGAAAGCTAACCAAACATACACACGAGGCGGTAACTGTATGTTATCATTCTGTATAGGTTAAACATCCCTTAATAGATAACAGGGCTGCTTGGGAAATGCAACTCTATAGACATCAGCAAATCCTGTTTGTGCTTGACATGGGAAAAATAAATAAGAGGGAAAACAATAAAATGTTGTTTTTTTTAATATCTATACGTAAGAAACGGTAAAATCTCCAGGCCTCAAAGCACAGATTTTGATCAACAGGCACATTAAATTGACTTAAATTTGAGAGACGTTCTTCAGGCATTCGGTAAGAAAGTTATACATATTGACAATTTGTTAGCCTAGCAAGTTCAGACACCCGTTTTGAGATTTTCTTTTTTACTGGTTGCCAACGATCATTAGCAAACAGCACGAGTCCCTGTATTTGGTTGGGTTGTTTCTAAACATTAAATCTCCATGTCATGATATCAAAATCAGGAAATAAACCAAAGTAAAGAAAATATAATGAATGATGTCTATCAATATTCTAGTATCAATGCAACGATGAGAAAAGTACACTTTGTCTTTTATCTGTTCAATCTGTGACCATGAAATTCATGTCTATTCACAAAGGGTGGTGAACAACAAGGAGCCAGAATCAAACATCAAAATTTTCCAGGTGAAAGGCACCAACAGTGTCAATACGAAAGCAGCCCAGGTAAAGAAACTATGGAGAAACAAATAAAGGATTGAATCTCTTCACGCTTATTTCTTTGTATTAACATAAATTGCTTTAAATTCATGCTTGCATGAGATTTGATCATTTGTGATCATTTATTATGAGCCAACCCTACACAACAAAGAGTTTCTACTGTACTTTTCGGCGGTAAAAGTGTTTATTGAATTTGCATGTATGTATAAAGTCAATTTCTTACTTTTTCGTGTCCATGTTTAGAAATATGTTGTGGATGTATTGTCTAAAAAGATATATTCGGAAGTTGTATAATGCATTCATTTGAAAAGCAACATTCTTCAATATCGTATTAAATCATATATCGTATAAATAAAGCTTGATAGTTGGCTTGAAAAACAATAACAATGATTTCGTCCTGCCACCATTCACAACTAGAGACGCATGTACAGTGATAAGTACACCCTTGCATTGTTGAATAAACAGTGTTTGGGCAATGACTTGTCGCTATATAATATGTGCCATGATATTATTCCCCATGATATTGGCAGTTCGCCTGTACAATATACACAGGTCTATATCAGCACATTCATGAGCCACAAAGAAGAATGAAACTGTTGAGATATTTGCTGTAATCAACTTTAAAAAATTGACTTGTAATTTGCTTTGTATTTTCTTCTTTACCTCTTTTTTTAAAAACAGGTGATACCCCCGTGCCGCTTCGTTAAACTCAAACGACGTCTTTATCATTGACACCGATAATGGTTTTACTCTTTGGTATGGCAAGGTATACAACTCCTTTGATTCCATTATTTTTTTTTTCTGTGTCTGGAGGATTGCCTCCCATTATGACTTCTTTTTTAAAAAAAAGATTTTTTTGCTTTTTGTTGTTGATATTTGTGAAGCTGTGTGAAATTTCATGTGGTGGTCTGATACCGTAAAACACTCTGAATGAATGATCGTAGTTTCATTCTCGTCTATCTGTTCACATTTTGAAATATTAATTTCATTTAACCAACATCCACAGCTAAGGTGATATCGGGGGTTTGGTGAGGTTTTAATTATGCCCGACCGCCCTGTAAGAGCCAAAGGATCTTTAACGTGCACATAGCGTTGTGATCTGCACACAGGGCCTCCTTTTTATCACCCGCTTCCGATGGGACGAGGTGTCGATCGATCTACCTAGACCAGCCGGTTGGTTTTACTCAGAAAAGCTCGAAAAATGTTTCAACCGCGGGGTTTGAACCCATGACCTTTTGGTTGTGAGGCCGGCACCTTACCTCTGGACCACCAAGACCCCGCCTATTAATATGAACTTAACAAAGGGCATATACATGGTTATGGGCTTAAAATCACATATTGAGTGAAACAGTCATGTACAACGAGAAATGTCAATTTAAGCATGATTACAATCTTTAATATTCAGTGTGAACATTATATATTTTTACCTAGAATTCACTATTTCTATCTTGGCGAGATATGACAATAAGTGACAACTCTACTAATAAAGACAAAACAAACACGTGACGTTTCGGGTATAGCCCTTCGTCAGACAACAAACGAGAAATATCTAGAATCTAGATCTAAGTAATAACTCCGGCATCACACAATGTGATGTCAGAAGAAAAACATAAAGGAGCAAGAAAGAAAGAAAAAAACAGTGATGATAAGAAACGTAGCAGAGGGGATGTGAAGAATGAGCGAGAGTGAAGGTTCAGATCTAGAATGAAATTAAAAAATGAAAACAAGTAAGTAATAAAAGGTGAGAAGGCGATAGAGAGAATGTGAGAGAGAGAGAGAGAGAGAGAGAGAGAGAGAGAGAGAGAGAGAGAGAGAGAGAGAGAGAGAGAGAGAGAGAGAGAGAGAGAGAGAGAGAGAGAGAGAGAGAGAGAGAGAGAGAGAGAGAGAGAGAGAGAGAGAGAGAGAGAGAGAGGAAGAGAAGAGAAGAGAAAAGAGGGAGAGAGACGTATGAGTATGGGAAACAAGAACGAAAAAAATAGGATAAATGTAAGACTAGATCTATATCTCACTGGGTCTAGAAAGAAGAAATGATAGAGAATGAAAAGGCAGTAATAATCAAGGAAAAAATGAAGGTGGAAAGATATAAATAACGTATCGATGCAATAACAAGAAGTAAACAAATTTGAAATTTCAAAAAAATGTTAGGACTAGCTGATGCTATCCAAGTTATCAAATCTCAGTTATTTGTCCTTGGGATAACATAAAGTCTATTCCGAAATGATAGAAAGAAAGTTGCTTCCGGTAAATGGTGAACGTAATAATTAAAAGACAAAAATTTACAGTGTTCAGAGATGCGAAATGAGTATAAATAGATGGGCAAATTTATCGATGCAATGCCCGGGAAGAGTGTAAACAACTTATCTGAAATTTCAAGGGGGTGGTGGGGAAAATGCCAGTTAGGACTAGCTGATGCTATCCAAGTTATCAGAGAAAGTTATACAAATTGTCCTTGGTAATAACATAAAGTCTATACCGCAATTTAAATCATACAAACCTTTGACTTTACTCCAAAGTTCCTTCGTGTTATTTCTATCTTGATAAATAGAGGAAAAATTAAAATACATGTTTAATTTGATTTTTCTATGATGTTCAATAAAACCATTGAGTATTGTCCATAACATGACGTAATGGAGAAAAATTGGGGAGTAAAACTGCCAGAGGGACCCAATTCTTTGTAACAGGACGGGATAGGAATTTTTCACCGGGGTACGTTTTACGAAAGGGTGGCTCGAATCCGGTGTGGATGACTACTCAACTAGAGTTGGAGTAAGACAGTATCATTGCGCTAGTACAAACCGCCTAACAGGCTGATGTACTGTATGCTCTCCAGAGAGTTGAAGAGGACTTTGATTGAAATGGCCTGCTGTAAGAGAAATGATGTACATTCGGTGAGCCTGCCCTTCTGCGGGGATACGGACTATACATCCATCTTTATCTTCATCTTTAAATTTTACCGAAGACTAGGACAATACATATAAGATGATCATTTAAATGCAAATATAGGCATGATGGCATCTACATCAGTGAGATATGAATCATGTCAAAAGTGGGTATCCATAAAGGTCACACGCTAGGACTCTAGAAATATTTTATTTTCGTGAAACAATAAATCCATTTCTTACATTTGGTTGTCATCATCATCATCATCATCACATTTGGTTGTCAAGATATTATTGTTTCGTTTGTTTTCATTTGCATGGTTTTTTTTCAGGGCTCTAGCACAGAAGAAAGAACAGTGGCAAAGAACGTCCTGGGTTATTTATCTCCAGACAGGTAAGATACTCTCCTCTCGTCGGTGAACGGCGTTATGAAGTAGCAGGTAGAGATTCAATTTGTTTAAGACATGACTACTATTTTAATTTATTTAAGACATGCGTACTATTTAATTTATTTAAGACATGCGTACTATTCAATTTATTTAAGACATGAGTACTATTCAATTTATTTAAGACATGAGTACTATTCAATTTATTTGAGACATGATGAGTACTATTCAATTTATTTAAGACATGAGTACTATTCAATTTATTTAAGACATGAGTACTATTCAATTTATTTAAGACATGAGTACTATTCAATTTATTTAAGACATGACTACTATTCAATTTATTTAAGATATGACAAGTATTCAATATATTTAACCAACAATATATTATTACATGCATAATATATCGTCAACCGGGGAATGAATTCATGAAGGCAACAAACAAAAAGGTTTTCGAAAGAGAAAGAACTAGTTTACTACTTAGTCGTAAAAACCCAACTGATTATTTCTGCTTGGTGCCAAATTTAAGGTGGCAGCTTGACTATTAATACTAGGTATTGTTTACTGCTTTGATGCGTAGAATAGACGCAATGCTGGTTACACGAGTTTGATGCAAAAAAATCAGGTTGAAATGTCTTGTGTCGTTTCTAGTTCACTTTATGAGGATGCGCCAATATAAATAGGCACCGAGCTATTTATTTTATGTAAGATGTTTGTTTCATCGAAGCACACCCTGCCCATCATATGCGGGGATCTCAGAGGAAATCTTGAGGAACAGCAAGATGAAAGATAGGTGAAAGAGGGATATGACAGAAGTATAATCTGCCAGCAGCTCCGCTAGCCACCCACAATTTTATATATTATAAAATATTATATATTATAATATTATATATTATGAGGGCTTTTTTTCAACAATAGGAAACCTTTTCGGTAAAAGAAAAGAATTGTTAGATGAAACTCATTGTATTGTGGCTGAAGGCAACACCAGCACGTTAGCTCAAAAACTTGATGGTATCTAACCAAGTGCTTCAATG
>JAXRKP010001615.1:32500-47500 GCA_037039925.1 Doris montereyensis
ATCCAACGTTCTGTTCCACTTAGCATTATTTCTATCCAACGTTCTGTTCCCATAGCATTATGTTCTATCCAACGTTCTGTTCCATTATTTTCTATCCAACGTTCTGTTCCACTTAGCATTATGTTCTATCCCAACGTTCTGTTTTACAGGATCATGATGTGATGATACTAGACACCATTGAACGAGTCAGATGTTCCATTATCATTATGATCTATCCAACGTTCTGTTCCAGTGTAGCATTATGATCTATCCAACGTTCTGTTCCACTTAGCATTATGATCTATCAACGTTCTGTTCCACTTAGCATTATATTCTATTTAACGCATGTGTTTTCAATTCAACGTTGTGTTTTATTCAACGTCATAGTCAATTTAACGTTCTTTTCTATTTAGTATTCTGTTCTAATCAAAGATCTATTCTAGGGTTTTTTTTCCATTTCATTACAGGATCTGAATGAGAATGATGTGATGATACTAGACACCATTGAAGAGGTCAGATGCTTTCCATTATCAAATTATGTTTAGATCAAAACAAGTTCAGATTACTGAGTGTTTTCATTTCTTCTTTTTGCAAGCCAAGTAAATCGAGCACGGCGCTCAGAAACCATTAAGAGATTTTAAAATACATTGTGCTTAGTAACTTCACTTAAATCATGTACAGATTTTCGGAATCAAATCGCCCCCCATCTTTGTTCAATGTAAGAATAATAATTTGTATATTAAATGCATCAGACATGGTGGTCATCTTTGTAGGAAATCATGTTTTTGACCTTTCGCGTTTTCATCCGCACATCCTTCAGATGACTGGCTGCCCTGTTTCATGACATTTGAACACCAATAATTAACTTGACACTATGGTTTTGTGGATGGTTTTAGGAATTTAAATGCCTCTAAGTGATACGAGGCTTTTCCTGTCAACCGAATGAAGTGCAATTCATGTTGGGGTCTTTTGCAAGTCATTAATCAAACAATCTATTTATCATTGATAATGTAATTGAAAAAATAAAAAAAATTTTTAAAAAAAGATTATATGAGTATCTTTTTATATCGCCTTTGTCTGGAGTAACATTCAAAACATAAAATAAATTGCATTTTAACAATAGAGCCTGATAATTAAATGTTGATTAAGAGTGCATTAAAATGACAATTTACTTATCTCTTTTATTTCTTCATAAAAAAATGTCAGAGCATGCTAATGAGATCGTCGAGGAAAGAAACCATTAAGATATTTTTAAAAGTTGTTGCAGAAAGCACAATCTTTTTAGGTTTTCTTTCTTTAACTATATAAGTAATGTTGGCAGCTGAGAGGGATGGGGGGTTCTCAGTGATTTTGTAAACTAAGATTTGATTCTTGAATTTATTTTATCTCCAAGTATGTTTTTTAAAGCTCAAGGTCTTAGGTCTGTAAAATTCGGAAAACCATTGTATTGACAATATTCGGATGTTAATTTGTATTTGTATTCACAGTTTATTATCTTGTCCTTACTTTTATCTGTGAATCTGTGTAATGATAGTTGTGTGACATTATACGAAAATGAAAATAAATTTGGATATTTTAACTGGGGAGGGAGGGAGAGAGAGAGAGAGAGAGAGAGAGAGAGAGAGAGAGAGAGAGAGAGAGAGAGAGAGAGAGAGAGAGAGAGAGAGAGAGAGAGAGAGAGAGAGAGAGAGAGAGAGAGAGAGAGAGAGAGAGAGAGAGAGAGAGATACATGATCAAGTCTGTATCATGTCTATTTGAAAATTAAATGTTGATTAAGAGTGCATTAAATGACAATTTACTTACCTCTTTTATTTCTTCAGGTATGTGTGGATTGGCAAGGGAGCTAATGCTATCGAGAGGAAAGAAAGTTTATTTACAGCAATGGTTTAAAGTCTTTGCTCCATTACTTAACTATATAAATAATGTTCTACTGTGATTTGACCCTTGATCTTGTTTATCTCCTTTTTACTCTTGTATTCGGACCTTGTTTGTGTGTTAAGTTTGTATTCATAATTGTTTTTTGTAATAGTTCTTATACATGTTTGGATATTTTAAATATGAGGGCTTTTATTAGTGCGTTAATTATGTCATTATCTGTTCTTTTGTTTAGTTTGACTTTTGCTCGAAATGTTTGCTTGTTCTCACCAAGTTAGTTCATATTTTTGATAGCTCATTGGAATTTATTGGAATTTCGATACCTTATACTCGTAGTCGTCTGTGTAGTCATTCATGTATGAACAATGTACTATTTGTTTCATCTTTTTCAGGAGTACATAATAAAAGTTTGTTTTTATCTTATTTTAGGAGTACATAATGAAAGTTTGTTTTTATCTTATTTCAGGAATACATCAAGAATGACCCATCAGGACGATCGCCTGACAACACAGTCATCTTACAGATCAAGCAAGGATTAGAACCCCCAGCCTTTACTGGACACTTCCTTGCATGGGATCCCGATAAATGGAGTGTAAGATAACCTCAATGCTGTAAACTCCTCGAGATCACGTGACATACACCGCTGACACACTGTTCACAAAGATAGATGGTAGAGTCCTCTAGGGTGTAATTTGTGACATTGAAGAGACAGACCAATGAAGCAAACCTACACTTTCCTAACCACACATAGCGTCGGTGGTCGAGTGACTAGGCTGCCGGACTTGTTATCATGGGGTCCCGGTTTCGAATCCTAGCAAAGCTAAGTCTGCCGTTGTGCTCCTTAGGAGGAAAAACCCACTTAACACGCATTTCCCCGACTCGACCCTGGACACGGTTCCAAACCCGAGCTGGGCTGCAGCACTCTGGATCTGACAAATGGATATCGTGTGTAGGCGGTGATCATTCTCATTATTTATTGTTCTGTTTCACGCCATAGAAAACGGGATAAGTTCCAGCTCTATAGGCCGCTATGGCCTTGAAGGAAATTTTCTTCTTTTTTTTTATACTTCTTTCCTGACCACATGAAATGTTCTTGTTGATATTTTCTTTGTCGTTTTTTTTAATTTCAGGGAGGAAAAACCTACGAAGATTTGAAACGGGAATTTGGACAAGACAATGTTGCAGCCACTACCATCCAAGATGTAAGTTCTTCTCACCACTGTTTGTATCCTGAGAGGAATAATGTATTGGTTCCTTGTTGTGAGACGGTTAATGCTCAGAATTATGTGTGCGATGTCCATTATTAATACTCGGGGAATGAAAAATAAATTGGATAATCAGGATTTAATAGTTCTTGTATAGCGCCCCACTCCCATACATATCAAGTTCTAAGAGGTCAAACATGGATAAACATTATAAATCAAGACATATGCACATATAATTTACACACATCAACGCAAAATACACGTTACGCATAACAAACATATTTAAAAGCATGGGATGGTAATACAAAAGACAGTTGACATCATTGAACCATATTTATGCCAGCAGTGAGAAATATGAATCTGTGGGTTTAAAGGCTGTGTGGAAAACAGGCGGGTGTTTTCTTTTTCTTAAACGTCTCAGGATAGAAAAAATAGTTCTTGCAAGGTCATTCCGTAGATGGAGAAACATTTTTGCTCATCATCAAATTAAAAGAGACAACCTAGCAACAATTCGATTATCTGCATGCACCTGTATTTTGTTAGATAATAAGTTATTGTAGAGTAGATTTACTTTTCTGATTTTTATATATGTTTTAGGTTGTTGTTGTTGATGATGATGCTGTTTTTGTTATTATCGTTGTTGTTGTTGTTGTTGTTGTTATATTTAATTGCTCCATGAAAGATGGTACTTCAGTTATGGTGTTTCTCAGCTAAACGTGTATTGATCATTCCTACATAGCGGCTTATTATGGTATACACAGCGAATGTGCCCACTCCGTATCTATAGTAATAATTCTGAAAGTGTCCATCTCTTTATCTATCTTTCTTTCGCTGTCTATTTAGTTCAATATGGCTCTCTTACTGTACTTGTTTTCTCTGTTTTGTCTGTCTTTCTGTCTGTCTGTGTCTGTCCGTTTGTGTCTGTCCTTCCGTCTGTCTGTCTGTCTGTCTCTCTCTGTCTGTCTGTCTGACTGTCTGACTGGCTGTTTGTCTGTCAGTCTGTCTGTCTATCTATCTGTCTGTCTGTCTGTCTCTCTCTCTCTCTCTCTCTCTCTCTCTCTCTCTCTCTCTCTCTCTCTCTCTCTCTCTCTCTCTCTCTCTCTCTCTCTCTCTCTCTCTCTCTCTCTCTCTCTCTCTCTCCCCCTAGTTATCTATCGATTTACCAGTGTATGAAAGAATACCAATCTCTCACTTTAACTTCATACCCGTAGGGCTGACCACAGTTTAAAAGTCCCCAATATAAACATAACGTAATTAAATAAATCCACTTTAAACGAGTCATTAATTTTAAAGTAAGAAATTTCTTGTGACTTTTGAGTGTTGTGTTCCTTTCTTATTTAGGAAAATCTAAGAATTTAAGTGGATTTATGAAAAAGGAAAAGTCTACATCAAGGTGTGAAAATAATAAGGATAAGAATATAACACGTAGATCTAGGTCAATGCAAAGAGAGGTCTCATCATTATAGACAATGTGAAGTTATATTGATATAAATAGATCGTGACGTTTTAATAGCATTTTATTTTCCTGCTGTTGTTTTTAAAGCTTATGATTGTTTATGACAAGCATCTTATGCTTTGCTTTTTTACTGTCGTTTACTGTACCGCCCTCCCCTTTCCACAGGAACTTGCCAACTTCGACAAGAAATATCCCTACGCTGAACTGATTAAGACGATGCCCCCACGAGGAGTTGACCCAAAGTGCAAAGAGGTAAAGAAATACGAAGTATTCCGATACACTTCAGACCATCGCACCAGCTCCATTCGTTTTGATTTGATTTGATTTGATTTGATTTTGATTTGATTTGATTTGATTTGATTTGAATTGATTAGATTTGATTTGATTTTTTTTTTACACACACCCACAACACTAAGGTGATCTCTGGGATTTCTGGTAGCATTTGCAATCATGCCCGGACTGCCCAGTAAACAGCCAAGGCGGTCTTTAACGTGCACACAGTGTTGGATTCTGCACAAGGGACGTTTTTGTCGTCCGTCTCCGTTGGTGGAACTAGGTATTGATTTACCTACCTGGACCGTGGGGGGTGGGGGAGGGGGCGGAGGGGGAGGTAGATTTCACTCGGAAAACCTCGATATTTATTTTCAACCCTCTGTGTTTGAACCTGTGACCTTTGGGTTGAGATACCGACACCTTGACTCTGGGCTACCAGAGCTCCAGGCGAAATTTACAATATTGTCATATGAAAATAAACAACACCCAATATTTGTTAGACATGTTCAAGCTCATGATTACAGTCTAAATGATATAAAAAAAAGTGAGAAAGAAAGTAACAATCTGTATCAGTATTTAAATACGTTGAATTATATGAGACTCCCTTCTTCCATTTTAGTTAGTTATATATAGCCTATTACACAAGTCTGCTTTTCCTTGAAAGATTCTAAAACAAAGCCTAACAACCTTATTGTCTAACAATAGTAGGAGCGCGACGGCTATTTAATAAGAATGTGTTGTCCTTGTGTAATTAACATTGTAAAGTATTCCATTTCAATTCAGTTATGTGAGCATTCAATCTAATAATATGGACATGCTTTTGTTCAATTTCAGCTTTACTTAACTAATGACGAATTCCTCGTTGTTTTCAAGATGACCTATGCACAATACAAATCACTCAAGCCATGAAACAAGTGGATTTGAAGAAAAGACTGCGTCTGTTCTAAATCGTATATTATTATTATTATTATTATTATTATTTTTATTATTATTATAGTATGCCATCTCAACATGTTCTCATTGAGTCGATGCTGCCATTTCTCAAGATCTCTCTCCCTCTCTCTCTCTCCTCTCTCTCTCTAAGACACTCGACTGTAGCCAAATCAATGATATTATCATGTCGATACAGCCTTTAAGTGAAAAGCTACGTTCCCGAATCGACAATTAAAAAAAATTAAAATATATTATCAGTTTTCTCTCGCACAAAATAATTACCATCAGCATTAATTACAAAGACGGAAAAACAAATTAATTTCATGACGATGATATTCAAATTGTTTCCTTGCTGTCTGGTATGTGTATATTATTTTAAACTCCATGCTCACCCCCACATAGATCTACCCATAAAGATACCATGCACCACGACTCTCTCTCACACACACACACACACAACACCCGAACGTCGTTTTGCTGGTGATTGTCTGAAACAATGCTCAGCATGAGAACATTTTAAGCCTTTCTTTTTCCTTGAGATTTCAAATGTGGACCACGTTTGCGATGTCATTTTAAAATTATTTATCATGCTCATTATCCCTGCATTTATTTATTTTTTTCTTTTCTTTTCTGACCTGCTTTTAATTATCTCGCATTTTCGGAGTATAATCATTTTTATACCCTTATAAGGTACCATTCTAAGGACGGACGAAAAATATATAATATTATGTATATATGCTTATTAGCATGATTTTTTTCCTTCTCCGGCGCACGTGTGGTTTTCTCCCCGATCTCCACCAAGAGGATTAATTTTTCCAGTATTGACGTACTTATTTACCTTTATAATTCACATCAAATGCCAACGATTGACTTTGCACAGAAAATAATGCTTCTATTGGTTACTTAATGTTGAGAAGAAATCTGATGAAGGCAAAATTAGTAATCATAGTCCTTTGAACATGGACACTGCATCACTGTCATCTCTTATATTTCTGTTCATCTCATGGTAAGAAACTATGGGTTTTCTTCTCTCATCATTGGCATTGCTTACTGTTCCTGTGTGTGTGTGTGTGTGTGTGTGTGTGCGGTGTCTGTCTGTCTGTCTGTGTGTATGTGTGTGTGTGTGTGTGTGCTTGTGGATGTGTGAGTATGGGTCAACTCTTTTATTCTATTACCAAATGTATTACTGCAAGATTCCGAGGTTAAAAGTGGTAGACTGTTAAACAATACTCCAGATTTGATTGGTTTACGTGTGACTGAAATAGAGTGTTGTTGGGGGGGGGCGGGCGTGGTTGGGTGGGGGTGGAGGCCTGACGGTTGTTTTGGATTGAGGGTAGAATATGGGTGGGGCTGAGTTGTAAGGTTATTCATTCATTTACTTATTGGCTTCAAATACTATTAATAGCAAAATTCAGCATACAGTACTTGGGATGGTCTCCACGAGACATGGTTCTCTGATTATTCCCTTCTCGTATGATAGACATGATCTGAGCGTATAGTTCTACTGTATACAATGTGTTATCACTGTCCCGCATCCGTTTGATAAGTGGCCTAAATGTTAACATCATTTGTTTGAGGTTTATGATTCATTGAACAGAGCGGCAACACGCAAAATAAACAGTTATTTTTGTTCTTATATAATCGTTTTTCCCTGCTATTGGATTTAGCACCTAGTCATTTTAAGGACAAATTAAAATCTTATTATATGCTCTGTGTGTCATAATGTGTCCCTTTGATCTGGTTCACTTTAAAAATCCTTTGGCAGTTATTCAATTTCTGGGGGAAACGTCATGCAAGGTCATGCATCATTGATTGTGGCCAATAAAAATATAATGACTACCTATTGTGGGTTTTGATTTTGATTTTTTTGTAACAGGCAATGCTCCGCGATGTTTCTTTTTTGTGTCGCATATGTTCCACTAGATAACTTAACGTTAAGTATATCAATAACAAGGTTGCATTCCCCTTAAGGTTTGAAAGATCATCTATGCAAATGGGTTGTTCGTCCTAATTTAAATATATTAAAAATGTCCTAATGGCACAATCGGCTCATTTGCGCTTCGTTGTCAATAGGATGAACTATATGGAAGTGCGTTTGCCCAGACTGTCTTTTTTTAACGGACAAACGATCTGTAACATCTGTGACACGGGAAGAATGATCTCTCTCGTTGATTTCCGATACTGCTAGATACTAAATACTTCCTGCTTACGAGAATTCCTCACATGTTGGACACCAAGAGAGAATTAAGTAACTGAGATGTTAACGTATGACAGCAGCATTTTCATCTATTTTCTTTTAGCATGTCCCAAATCACTGTGCAAGGTGACACGTGGCTGAATCTGTTTTCTTTGACCGGACCTTTTACAAATGTTATAATCGCAGCATATTTATTATAACCGATTCCACCTGTACACACCCTTCGCTAGCAGTGTACATGTTTTATGGCGTTCTGTGTACGGTGTTATTGTATTTACTTAGTGTTTTGGGTAGGTTAAGTGCGGGTGAGGGTAGGGATATTTGTAGAAATATTTGTCTGGGTTTTTGTTTTTGCTTTATGTTGTTCGATTTTTATTCTCTGTTATATTGTTTTGTTGCTTGTTGTTTTTTTAACATTGAGTGGGGGGGAGGGGGGAGGGGGAGGTCTCATCCTGTTCTTTTTGTTGTTATTGTTTCTAATAGTCACTTGTTGTTCAATTTTGCTTTTTTCTGTTCTTGTCTCGGGAGGATGATCCCATATTATTCATTATATTTTTCTATTTATGCTATGGCTATGCATATATGTTAATCATTTTTTACATGATTGAAATCTACAGTCTGTCGATCACAATGGATAATTATGGCGCCTTAGAGGATTTGCATTATTTACAAAACTTTGCTTTGTGTTATTATTTATTTTTACCTTTGTCCTGTTTTCAACATTTGCGTCTTATTGAATTATAATAATGTGGCTTAAATTTTTAAAAGATAAATTTGCTGTTTGCTTAACACGTTGTTATTTCAACGATCACAGTTTAACGTGTAAGAGAATGACTGATATTATAACCTTTGCCGTCTGAATCCATAAGCAATTGTAGATTCTTTACAATAATTATTTTACCAGTTTCAACGTGTCTCTAGCAATATTCATTTTTAATATTCTATCGAAATTACAGATGCATAGTATCCTACAAGATATTTTTACAAACCATTCCTTCAACTTATCTTTCATACGTTGAGATGAGATAGATAGATAGATAGATAGATAGATAGATAGATAGATAGATAGATAGATAGATAGATAGATAGATAGATAGATAGATAGATAGATAGATAGATAGATAGATGGATAGATGAATAGATAGATATACAGATAGATAGATGGATAGATAGATAGATAGATAGATAGATAGATAGATAGATAGATAGATAGATAGATAGATAGATAGATAGATAGATAGATAGATAGATAGATAGATAGATAGATAGATAGATAGATAGAGTTAGATACATATATAGATTGTTAGATAGATATATAGATATGATAGATATATAGATAGATATTACAGATAGATAGATAGATAGATAGATAGATAGATAGATAGATAGATAGATAGACATAGATAGATAGATAGATAGATAAATAGATAGATAGATAGATAGATAGGTAGATAGATAATGAATTGAGACAGTATCGTAGTTACGTCAGTGATATTATGTTAATGTAGCCTTGATAGAGGAGATATTGGTTTGTAATTCGACATCGAAAATATTCCT
This sequence comes from Doris montereyensis, assembly GCA_037039925.1. Classification (NCBI taxonomy): domain Eukaryota; kingdom Metazoa; phylum Mollusca; class Gastropoda; order Nudibranchia; family Dorididae; genus Doris; species Doris montereyensis. Next base: position 41,976 of record JAXRKP010001615.1, read on the forward strand.
GATTTGTTCCCAACAGCAAGTATCTAAGCTTTTGTTTTAATCGGATTGTTTTCAAACCAAGGTTCAAACCAAGGTTCAATCAAACCTGACTGTTTTATTCAATTACATTGATACCATTGTCTTAGTTATAAGCATATTTTCACTTTTCTGTCTTACGCTTGAAACTGTTTTATATCAATTAAAATTCTATGAAAAATTATGAAGTGTTTGAGTATAAATCTAAGTAAAGTGTTTCCGCTGTGAAAGTGTGGATTGCTACCCCCCCCCCGCCCCCTCATCGTTCTTTCTTTATATATTTATCCTGATCACCATTCTATTTCTGGCTCTAACTTTTCTGTCCTGTAAATCGTTGTGTTTAGCTAATTAGGGGAGGGTGTGTTTTTGTGGTGTCCCTAATTTCTCTATGTCTTTTGTTTACATAAAATGCGATTCCATTACCTCTTTCTTTAACTTTAATGTAACATTTATGATAGTAGTGGATGCCTTTGAAAAATGCATGCACTGACAAAAAAAACAAAAATAAACACACATACATAGTCACAACACAATACATTCATAGACAAGAAAGGAAAAGAAAAGAGTGATACTATATCTATATACATTATTCTGAGTTGGCCATTTCTTGTGTGTCAAAGAGTCTGATGCCAGGTCATTTGAAAAGAGGGCCTACAAGACCAATACGGCCCAAAGAGCCGAAGTTTATCCCTGTTTCTAGAGCGTGACGCGGAACGTTCAGGTGATGATAATGACCTCCTGGACAAGATGTCAGTTTGACGCAAGTTTTTATTTCCAAGTCTTAGCTCCTTTATTTGTGTCTTATCCATTAGCTTATTTCATGTCGATCTGTATAATATAGAAAGCTGACTTTCTCTAACTTTAAGACGCTATAAATTCAGGAACCACTGCACCCACGACCGCCATATTTCCCACGCGGGTTTCAAATAGTCTGCTTTAGGTTCTTAGCGAATGAAGTATTGGATCGAATCAGTATTTAAAGTCATTGGGAAAATATTTTCTGCCAGCGACGGAGGAAACATTTTAGTGCTACTCGAGCTAATTTCTCGATTTCCGGTCATGACAATTAAAAAGCCCGCTTAACTTCAGTATCGAGTACTGATTCGATTTAATAATCGTACTTGATATTATCCATACCCGGTGGTGTCTGAGTTTACCTCAATCAAAGCTTGTTAAGCTTGATGATAAAGAAACATCTTAATCCACCAATTGTCTCAGGGCATGCTTGTTTAAAAGGCTTTAGGAAAGATCGTTCATGCACTGATCAGATTGCCACCCTCCGGATCATTGTCGAACAAACTTTAGAATGGAACACACCACTGTACATCAACTTTGTGGATTTCCTAAAAAAATCTTCGACAGCTTGCACAGAGAGAGCCTATGGCAGCTCCTATAACATTATGGTATTCCTACCAAAATTGTGAACTTAATAAAGATGTCATATGAAGGAGTTACGTGCCAAGTTGTCTAAGGAGGACAAATAACCCGTAGCTTCCAGGTAAAGACCGGGGCGCGCCAGGGATGCCTTCTCTCACCATTCTTATTTCTATTGGCCATTGACTGGGTGATGAGAAAAAACACAGAAGAAAAGAAAAATGGCATTCAGTGAGTGGACTCTGTGGACCCAGCTTGATGACCTGGACTTGGCAACTGACTTCGCCCTGATCTCCCATACCCAACAGCAGATGCAGGAAAAAAGATCTCAACATTAGCTTCATATGCAGCTCAGATTGGTCTCAACATACATTTAAAGAAAACCCAATTACTGAAAATAAATGAAGGCAATAACGAAGACGTGACTCTAGGCGGACCTCCCCACCCCCCCCCCCCTTGAAAAGACAAATACATTCACATATCAGGCTCTACACACTGACATTCTAACAAGATCTTTCTCTAACTATAGCTGGGTACTCATTCACGCCTGAGTCCTGAGGAAATCAGATTGAAGTACCTTGCCTAAGAGTACAACATCGTGAAACAACATCTGAGCCAATCATGGGTTTTGAACTTGTATCGTTGTGATGACAAGCTCACAGCACTACGGTTTCGCTACAGCGCCTTTTATACATGCATACAACTTTTAGTTCAAAATAGAAATTATATAAACGAAACAGAAACAATATTTATACACTGTACAGCTTTTATGCGTTACTGTCCACCTGAGAAGTTGTATAAAGTAAACAGCCAATGGATCTTTAACGTGCACAGAGTGTTTTGATCTGCACACAGGACCTCCTTTTTATCGTCCGTCTTAAATGGGACTAGATGTCGAACCTCCTACCTGGACCAGGGGGTGTTTAGATTTTGCTCGAAAAAATTTGAGACAGTTTTTCAACTGTTCGCGGAGTTCGAACCAACTACCTTTTGGTTGAGAGGCCGACACCTTGTCCCCTTCCCTCCCAGACAACAGCAGCAAGATTGGTAACCGACTGCCGATCCAATGAACCAGGCTGTGCCACCGGAGCCCTCGAAAAGTGAGTTGGCAGCCATCGAAAACCCGAAGACATCAAGCCTAACTCACTCACATTTATAAATATATATTGTGAAAGACTACAAGACAACCAGCACAATACCTCATTATTTCACACCGCAGTCAAACAATTAGTACTCCACTTGTCAACTTTTTGCTCATTACCGTTAAAAAATATTCTCTCTTTTAAAAAAAAGGATTGATAACGGTTAAATCAGCTTTTATCTAAATCTTTCATATGCCAAGTGACAACGACGATTTTTTAAATTATTATAATGTATATAATAAATATACTGTTAGTTAGTTAGTTAGTTATCTCCTATCCCCGTGGTACATAAGGCTGAGTAGTATACAATAAAAACACGTTAAGTTATTCTGAAGTAGAACCAACCATAGAAATAACAAAAGTTGATTTTATAAACATTGCACTGATATTTACGAGTCATAATAATTTTATAATGGTACCATTATTTTTGTAAACTCCGAATACAAATCACAATGTTTTAAAAACGACTTACTATAGAACAGAACCGTGCAAGTATCGACTGTGAAACAGGACGGGTGCTGCCCTACGTATCCCCCTGTTTACACCAGCTGTTTATGATAGCATTACACTGCTTACATAAACCATCGTACTGTTTTTAAACGATGAGATTCCATGGCATTACAATAATAGCTCATCTGTTTTGATAGCAAAACTGGCAGCAGTATTATAATGTCCAATCTTAGTTCATTTCAGTCATTTGATTCTAAACTAGTGAGGATACAGTGAATGATTGTTTTGTGAAGAGAAAAACGGCTCAAACTCAATATGTCTGCTGAAACAGTGTTTGAAGGAGCAGGACAGAAAGTGGGACTAGAGATTTGGAGAATGGAAGTAAGTATTGAGAGCAAAGTATGTATGTATTATTCAGTCTTCTTATCAATGATTTAATCAATGAAAACGTATCAAAGAAAAATTGATTAGGTTTAGTTAGTGTAAAACCACAGGCCTGGCAGATGTTGTCGTCTTTTTAGAGGAAGAAAACTCAGCATGAAACTGTTCAGAGGATTATAAGAGAAGATTGTGTTAAGATGAAGAATAATCACTTTGTTTTCATTGAAGAAATATCAAGATGATATGGTAGTGGGACACAAACACAACGCGATATCATTATTTTTGTTTTAAAAAAAAGAATTCATTATGAAACCGTTAGCTTTTGAGATTCCCTTATATGCTAAATATATAGTTTAAAAAAAGATATATTCCTATAGGTTTAAATATGACAGCAAATAATGTTGACACTAAGACGGCATTAGAAGACTTTAACTAGAATGTGGTTATTTTCATCTTTGTCTGAGATACATGTCAGAGAAAAGTCTCCGCAAAGGTACATCACAGCACAATTTTGGCAATACTGACGAGCATTTAACAATATTTGTAAACAATGTTTTTGAAAATAGATTGAGAAAACGTGTCAAAGATAGACAAAAAGACTACGGATCGATATATTAATTGTAGTCTTTAGTATTGCCCAAAGTAAAGCCTTGTCGACGATACGTCACATATCAATCACTTCAATTCAATTCAATTCAATTCATTGCAATTAAATTCAAGAAACTTTTAATCATCCTCGAAGGGCAATTATCAATATGCACACAATAAAATTACAATGCACATCTTCTAATATAATGTTTACCATTGACCAATACCACTTTCCACATACACAGATTAAAAAAAAAGAAAAGACAAAATGCCAAACAGCACGGATGCAACGTATAACACAAATACTCACACAATGCATTATCATCAGGGTGACTCCCTACGTCCTGAAATCTAAACATTAGGATCAACTCAGACCGCGGCTGGTTGGCTGTTGCTCCGACGTGTATGCTACACATGTATTCTGACATTTTGGTTGTCCAGGAACAAACAATGTGTAGATGGTACAGTCTATATCGGAGCTTGGACCCAACACCAATCGCCGATGTTATGTAAATGTATAATATAATAACCTTCTTTTTTCTTTTTCTTTTTTGCTTGCGATATTGTGGAGTGGTGCGTACCGCTTCGCCATAATTAATTCTTCTATAACCATTTTATTGATGTATGAATGCGAAAAAACAAAAGAATTTTATATAACAACCTGTCTGTGTATGACAATGGATTTCGCAATTATTACATCCCATATCATTGATGAATATAAGTGTTGCGGCCTAATGCGTCTTCATTCACAATTGTTTGTACACCATAGACTCCGTCACAACCCCCCCCCCCCCCACACACACACACACAAAAACCACAACTTTGGGGCTTTTGATTTTGACTCCCAGTTGGTTCGAGATTCCAATTTGTTTTCTCATTTTATTTATCTCCTGATAATAGCCATCGCTATCATCATCATCATCATCATCATTACAATGATCACACTTACGTTGTCGTCACTATAACATAGGGCTCAAATTATCACCTTATTATTTGACTTCATTGGACAGCTCCCATGTCATCGTCCATCTGTTCAGCAACCTGGTAAAATTAGATGTCATGATTTATGATTGGGTAAAGAAACCAGCCATAGTAAATAATAATAAATAGCTAAAAGGTTATCGATTCTTTCATCGATATGTATCGATATTATTATGATCAAAATGTATAGCCATAACCAAATATCAAAGAGGAACATATGTTAACCAGTATTATATAATTTGCTCATGCCCTCATTACGCTCTTCTTTCTTGTGTTTTATCATATTAAAAATTGAAAAATGTTCTCAAGTTATTTTTGGTAAAACCCAGCTCCTGATCCAAGTAGATGGATCGACACCTGGTCCCATTGGAGACGGTGTGCAGATCACATCACGTTGTACACGTTAAAGATCATTTAATTTGCTGTTTACAGCTCAGTCTGGGGAAAATGAAAAATCTTACCAAAGAAAGAAAGATATAAAATACAACCCGAGATCACCTTAGTTGGAGGTGTGGGTAAAATAAAACAAAATGATATTGTTATGATAATCTCATTGCCTCTGAAGGGTTTGCGACCAGAAAAGGTTCCACACTC
>JAXRKP010001615.1:57500-75000 GCA_037039925.1 Doris montereyensis
ATAGCTGCAGAGAATCTCAAACCCAAACAGGAATTAATGGTTTTAGGAGATTTAAACGCTAGAGTAGGATACAATGTAGAAACGTCAGGAGGACTAATAGGTAAAGAAAGAGAGACTACAACTTCTCCAAATGGAGAGACTAATAGATTTTTGCCTAAAGAATAACATGAAAATAGCCAACACCTTTTTTCCTCATAAAGATATCCACAAATATACAAGAATAAATGAGGGCAGGTGTGAAAAGTCAAAGATAGACTACATAATAGTTAGCAGTTCCCTTTTTACAGTACATTGGATGCAAGAGTAAACAGAGGAGCAGAAATATTTAGTGATCATCACTTAGTGGTTGCCAAAATGAGATTACTGACTGAGGAAAACAAACAGAAAAGGAAAGAGAAGAAAGCTACTAAACTCAAAGTAGAGGAACTAAATAAACCAGTAGTAAAACAGGTATATCAATCTAGGATAAAAAGATACATCATTGAAAGACAGATGGATCTGAATGATAGCACAATAGAAGAAAAGTGGCAATTGTATAAAGAAACACTCCTCAGTTGTACTGAAGAGGTCTGTGGTAGGAAACAAATTAAAGGAGATAGGAAAAGAAGAGCATGGTGGAATGAGAATGTCAAGGCTAAGATCAAAGAAAAGAAGGATGCCTGGAAGAAATACTTGCAAAAAAAGAGACCAGAGGATAGGAAAGATTACGTGAATAAAAGAAAGATCGCCAAAGAAGAAGTGAGCAAAGCAAAACAGGAACAATGGGAAGAGTTTGGACAAAGACTCCAAGAAAGCTGTTTGGGGGGGAATGAAGAGCAGGAGAAAGACTAAAGCATGCCCAATACGAAAAATTAAGAATGCCAAAGGACAAATAATGAAAGAAGACAGCGAAATCACGGAAATATGAAGAAAGCATTTTAACCATTACATAATCCCTCCAGAACGTATGAAACAAGGAGTAAAGATCAATCAGTAAGAGTATCAAGTAATCCAGAGGAGACAGCTGAAGATGTAGATATACCAATGGAAGAAATCCAAACAGCTATAAGAAAGTGAAATTAGGAAAAGCCCCAGGAGCAGATCAAGTGTATCCAGAAATGATTAAAAACCAAGGGAGAGAGACAGACAAACTGCTACACGCAATATGCCAACAAGCATTGAAGTCCAAACAGGTGCCAGACGACTGAAAAAGGGAACGGTAGTACCAATACATAAGAAAGGATTAACTATGGAATGCTCAAACTATAGAGGGATATCACTACTTAGCGTTCCAGGAAAAGTATATGCCAGGATACTTAAAATGAGACTAAGGAAAAGAGTAGAGGATCAGATTGAAGAACATCAGAGTGGATTTAAACCAGGAAGAAGTGTACAAGACCACATATTTACAATTAGACACATAATAGAAAAATTCCTTGAGAGAAACATTGACTTGCACCTGTGTTTTATTGACTTAGAAAAAGGCATTTGACACTGTGAGGAAGGACGAATTATGGCATTCCTTAAAAGAACACAATGCAGAGTAAAATTTAATAAAACCATTAAAAGTTTTTACAATAAACCAACATGTGCAGTGAGAATAGCTGGAAACATATCTGAAGAATTTGATGAAGATATAGGAGTAAGACAGGGGTGTTCCTAAGTCCTCTTTTGTTTATCACATTTATGGATTCACTCGCAAAGGCATCCTCAAAAAGGAAGAAAATGAATGTAGGTATGTGGAAGCTCAAACCAGTAAATGTATCAATGCTTCCATTCGCCGATGATTTAGTTCTGTGTGGAAAATCAGAAAGTAACCTTCAGTCGAATATCAACATTATGAACAATGAATTAATTAAAAGAAGAATGAGAGAAAATGCAAAGAAAACCAAAACAATGCTAGTAACTGGGGAAACTAAAACACAAAATCTGAAATTGGCAGAGAGAATTTAGAACAAGTTCAGAGCTACAATTACTTAGGAGTAATGATTAGCTCAGAGGGAAAACTAAGAGAAGAAATCAGCCAGAGAATCCAAAAGGCAAGTGCAATATATAACCCTCTAGGAAATGCATTTGTAGGTAAGCAAGAATTGTCAAGAAAACCAAACAGGCAGTATACAATACAGTGTATTGTCCTACTCTCCTCTATGGCAGTGAAATCTGGACCTTAGACAGTAGAGAATACGTTAGAGTACAGGCAGCCGAAATGAAATATCTAAGAAGAGTAGTAGGGAAAACCAAAAGATACAAAATCAGAAACACAACAATAAGAGATCAAACCAAAGCAGATGACATAAAAACTAAGATATAAACAAATCAATTGAGATGGTTTGGGCATGGAAACAGAATGAATGACAATAGAATAGCTAAATCAGTAAGCAGTGTTAAAGCCCAATGTAAAAGACCAAAAGGCAGACGTCGTATACAGTGGGAAGAAGATATAAAAGAGGCATTGAAGCATAGAAATTTAACATTTTTGGAAGGAAACAGAAATTGCCAGGACAGGGCATCCTGTAGAAAGATCATCTCGGGCATCTGAACCCATCACCGAAAGGTAGAATGGGAACTGATAAAGAAAGAAAAAAGAATAAATACAAACTATCATTATGTAATTCATCTATAATCACAGTACGATATTTCCCTGTACCTGACGGCAGAGCGTCACTGACAATCACTGACAACTACTCACAGTGGAAAATCCGGATTTTATTCGAATTTATTTTGCCAACAAGTTAAGTCGCCACTCTCTTCCGAGCCTAAGTAAATGTCAATAAATGAATTAGCTAATGATAGATATCCCTCCACAACTTATTCTCTTGCAACTAATCTGAAGATCGCCTGATCTACAGTGCTTACTTAGCAAACCCAAGGGTGCGGGTTCGAATCCTGCCTTGACCATGCAAATAATTGTCTCTTTTATAATATCTTGCATCGAAACCAACCATCGTAAATCGTTGGCAGTATGTGGATATCTGGTCTTGCATCGAAACCAACCATCTTAAATCGTTGGCAGTATGTGGATATCTGGTCTTGCATCGAAACCAACCATCTTAAACGGTTGGCAGTATGTGGATATCTGGTCTTGTATTAAAACCAACCATCTTAAATCGTTGGCTGTATGTGGATATCTGGTCTTGCATCAAAACCACCCATCTTAAATCGTTGGCAGTATGTGGATATCTGGTCGTGCATTAAAATCAACCATCTTAAATCATTGGCAGTATGTGGACATCTGGTCTTGCATTGAAACCAATCACCTTAAATCACTGGCAGTATGTGGACATCCGGTCTTAATGTAGATGGATGAACAACGTAGAGGTCTCACGTAGTTCTAGACGACTAGGATTTGTTTCAGCAATTTGGATAGTTTTCAAAATCGTCATCAAAACCCCAAGATCTCACCAGTTAATGTGGACGAAGAGGAAACAAATAAAATTCTCAGCAAAAAATAAAATTTCCTGGGTATCTTTCGATCATAATATTATAGTGCCTGGCAAGACTGCCTTTAACGATCTGATTCGAGGTCCAACTATGACTCATTACCATTGATAGATTTGTCATTTATTGCCGTTTTTCATCTGTGAATTCACTCCACTATGGCTCTTTTGTATGACTCATTAACATGGTTTATCCTGTTTCCATATTTTCTTTGGTATGTCTTTTTATAGGTTAAACTACATGTGGATTCCCTCAACACGGGTGATGTTTTCATTCTAGATGACGGCTTGATCATTTACGTGTGGTTTGGACCAAAGCACAATCAAAGTGAAAAAGTTGCAGTATGAAAACGGTTTTCATTTTAGTTCATTATTTCAGTCATTTTCCTTTGCCCATCGATTTTATTTATCGTACTGTTAATTTCTGTCCATCTATCTATCTATCTATCTATCTATATATCTATCTATCTATCTATCTATCTATCTATCTATCTATCTATCTATCTATCTATATATCTATCTATCTATCTATCTATATATCTATCTATCTTTCTATCTATCTATTTAATTATATATATATATGTATATATATATATATATCTCTTTCTATCTATCTATTTATCTATCTGTCTATCTATCTATCTATCTATCTATCTATTTATCTATCTATCTATCTATCTATCTATCTATCTATCTATCTATCTATCTATCTATCTATTTATTTATTTATCTGTCTATTTATCTATCTAGCTGTGTTTTTATTTGTCCATCTACTTATATATCTATCTTTCTATCTATCTTTATTTCTATCTATTTATCTATCTGTTAATCAGTCTACTCTATCAATCAATCAATCTACCTATCTATCTATCTATCTATCTACCTATCTATCTATCTATCTATCTATCTATCTATCTATCTATCTATCTATCTATCTATCTATCTATCTATCTATCTATCTATTTATCTATCTGTCCTCACATCCGTTTATATGTTTATCAATCTATCTCTATATATCGGATGAAAACAAAAACAACGATGAAGGCTTTGAGATTCGATTTTAGCTAAACCGTGTAAAATATATGTACAAGCGATAGTCACAAATATACTTTAGCATAATGGTAAACAAAACTTTAAACCGTTAAAACTTAACGTTAAGACAATCGTTATTATTGATTACTGGTTTATAAACATAACATCACGTTTAGTGAGTATGTATCAAACATGTCAATATCGAACTTTTTCACTGAAAAGTGTGTGAAAAGTACAATGCTAATGGGACTTTCCCACTCAGTAAGGCGGACTCGGTAGTCCAGAGGTAAAGTGTCAGTTTCTCAACCAAAAGGTAGTGGATTCGAGCCCCACCAACGATTGAATATTGTCCTGGATTGTTTTGAGTGAAATCCCATCCCCCCCCTGATCCAGGTAAGTAGATCGATACCTAGTCCCATCGGAGACGGACGGTAAAAAAGGAGGTCGCGTGTGCATATCACAACACCTGTGCACGTTAAAGACCTCATGTCTGTTTACAGGGCAGTCCGGGCAATATCTAAAATCCCACCAAAACCCCCGAGATCACCTTAGTTGTGGATGGGGTAAATCAATTCAAATAAAACCACTACCAATATTTTGTCGAGAGCGTTGAAGCGTACTCAATTGAAATTTGAATGAAATTACATTCATAATAATATAAGGGCACTTTCTATGAATTAGTGTCGTCTGTTAAACATAGATCTAGGTAGAAAAGAAGGATTGCATTTAAAGCTAGATTCAATTCAATTCAATTTATTAATCCTTTAAAAAGGAAATTATGGTTGTGTTATGACAATTTCCGTTTGAAAAATAAAAGAATACATCAATGCATTTGAATTGAAAGCAAACTTAAGTTATTCATTAAATGTATATATTTTAGGAGAAATATATATAAAGATGTAAAAGTGAGTATGGCCAAATTTTCGTATGGTCAAACTCTCGTATGGCAAACCTTCGTATGGCCAAACTTTCATATGGTCAATAAGTAATAAACATAAGTAATAAACATTTATAAAGCGCACAAATCCACATGAATGTGCTCTAAGGCGCTGTACATTAGCAATAATACATTACATTTTTATCTCATGAAACATAAATACGTATTTCATAAAAGACATAGATCTAGATTCAAAAAATGAATGTGAAAGAATAATTAATATCGATTAAGTAAAAGCTCTCTTAAAAAATTCTGTCTTCCATTGCCCTCGGAAGGAGGTGAAATCATTATTAATTTTTAATTCATAAGGGAGGGAATTCCATATTTTGGGACCACCAATTGAAAAGGACCTGAGCGACTGGGTGCGCTTATGTCTTGTGACCTTCAGAAGATTTACATTTTTAGATCTTAGGGGCTCTCTGTGGAGCATGAACTTTTATGGTATCAATAAGGAACTGAGGAGCTTGCGGATTAATACATTTATGAATAAAGCAACATATTTTGAAATTAATACGATAGGCAATTGAAGCCAATGGAGGTTTTTAAGAACATGAGTAATTGATTCAAAGGATTTAGTTAACGTTATGACTCTAGCATATTTATTCTGTTTCCATCTGCACATGCGTGGTGCATGCTGTGTATTGCCTGTTTCCATGTGTACACATGCGTGGTGCGTGCTGCGTATTGCCTGTTTCCATGTGTACACATGCGTGGTGCGTGCTGCGTATCGCCTGTTTCCATGTGTACACATGCGTGATTCTTGTTGCGTATAGTCAAACTTTCGTATGGTCAAATTTTCGTATAGTCAAATTTTCATATCGTCAAACTTTAATATGACCAAACTTTCGTATGGCCAAACTTTCATATTGTCAGACTTTGGAAGAAAAGATCTAAAATATCTTTAAGTGCGGGATTTTAAATGTATAAGTCGACCGCTTCTACTACTTGTTTTGGGATGGGGAAAAGAGGATGGATGTTGTCTCTAAGTATACTCCTGAGTTTGATCTGCATTGATTCTCATACAGATCTTCAAAGTTCTCCGCTGTACATTTTTTATGAGTTTCCTACGTGATGCATGCTGTGTATTGCATGTTTCCATGTGTACGTATGCTTGGTGCGTGCTGTGTATTGCCTGTTTCCATGTGTACATATGCGTGGTGCGTGCTGCGTATTGCCTGTTTCCATGTGTACACATGCGTGATGCGTGCTGTGTATTTCTGGTTCCATGTGTACACATGCGTATTGCATGCTGTGTATTGCCTGTTTCCATGTGCACGTAAGCGCACTGTGTATTGCCTGTTTCCATGTGCATATGCATGATGCGTGCTGCCTGTTTTCATGTACGTATGCATAATGCATATTGCCTGTTTCCATGTGTATTTATGCGTGATGCGTTTTGCCTATTTCTATGTGTAAGTATGCATGATGCGTGTTACCTATTTCCATGAGTACGTATGCATGATGCGTGTTGTCTGTTTTTATGTGTATGTATACATGAAGCGTGTTGTCCGTTTCTATGTGTATGTATGTATGATGCATATTATCTGTTTCTCACATGATGCGTGTTGTCTGTTTCTATGGGTACGTATGCATGATGCGTGTTGTCTGTTTCTATGGGTACGTATGCATGATGCGTGTTGTCTGTTTCTATGTGTATGTATGTATGATGCATATTGTCTGTTTCTATGGGTACGTATGCATGATGCGAGTTGTCTGTTTCTATGGGTATGTATGCATGATGCATGTTGATTCACCTTTCTATGCGTATGTATGCATGTCTGTCAGATATGGGCATGTATGCATCATGCCTGTTGTTGTTTCTATGGATACGTATGCATGATGCGTGTTGTCTGTTTCTATGGGTATGTATGCATGACTTTGATGTGTTGTCTGTTTCTATGGGCATGTATGCATGATGCCTGTTGTTTGTTTCTATGGGTACAAGACGTTGATGCGTGTGGCTCTGTTTCTATGGGTATGATGCATGATGCCTGTTGTCTGTTTCTATGGCTAGCCGTATGCATGATGCATGTTGTCTGTTTTTATGTGTATAAGAGAATCTTCCTCTAAAACGATTGCATGATTCGTGTTGTCTGTTTTTATGTGTATGCATGATACGTGTTGTCTGTTTTTATGTGTATGTATGCATGATACGTGTTAGTTCTGTTTCTATGTGTATGTATGCATGATACGTGTTATCTGTTTCTATGTGTATGTATGCATGATGCGTGTTGCCTGTTTCTATGTGTATGTATGCATGATGCATTGTTGTCTGTTTTTATGTGTATGGATGGATGATGCATGTTGTCTGTTCTATGGGTACGTATGCATGATCACGTGTTGTCTGTTTCTATGTGTATGTATTACGTTGTCTTTTGATACGTGTTGTCTGTTTCTATGTGTATGTATGCATGACCGCGAGTGTCTGATTTTCTATGTGTATGTATGCATGATGTTGCAATATATTGTTGTCTGTTTCTATGTGTATGTATGCATGATGCGTGTTGTCTGTTTTAATGTGTATGGATGGATGATGCATGTTGTCTGTTTCTAATGGGTACGTATGAATGATGCGTGTTGTCTGTTTCTATTGGTACGTATGCATGATGCGTGTTGTCTGTTTCTATGGGTATGTATGCATGATGCGTGTTGACGTTTCTATGTGTATGGGATGCATGTCTGTTTCGGGTATGTATGCATCATGCCAGCATTGTTTGTTTCTATGATACGTATCGAAGAAGTTGATATGACATTTGGATGTATGCATGATGCCTGTTGTCTGTTTCTATGGGTATGTATGCATGATGCCTGTTGTCTGTTTCTATGGGTATGTATGCATGATGCGTGTTGTCTGTTTCTATGGGTATTTATGCATGATGCATGAATGTTGTCTATTTTATGTGTATGTATGCATGATCTGTGTTGTCTGTTTCTATGGGTATGTATGCATGATGCGTGTTGTATGTTTCTATGTGTATGTATGTATGATGCATATTGTCTGTTTCTATGGGTACGTATGTATGCGTGTTGCATGGATGGATGATGCAAGTTGTCTGTTTCTATGGGTATGTATGCATGATGCATGTTGTCTGTTTCTATGTGTATGTATGCATGATGCGTGTTGTCTGTTTCTATGGGTATGTATACATGATGCGTGTTGTCTGTTTCTATGGGTATGTATGCATGATGCGTGTTGTCTGTTTCTATGGGTATGTATGCATGATGCGTGTTGTCTGTTTTTATGGGTATGTATGCATGATGCGTGTTGTCTGTTTTTATGTGTATGGATGGATGATGCATGTTGTCTGTTTTATGTGTATGTATGCATGATACATGTTGTCTGTTTTATGTATGTATGCATGATGATTGTTGTCTGTTTCTATGTGTATGTATGCATGATACGTGTTGTCTGTTTCTATGTGTATGTATGCATGATACGTGTTGTCTGTTTCTATGTGTATGTATGCGAATGATACGTGTTGTCTGTTTCTAAATGTATTATGCATGATGCGTGTTGTCTGTTTCTATGGGTATTTATGCATGATGCCTGTTGTCTGTTTCTATGGGTATGTATCAGAATGATGCGTGTTGTCTGTTTCTATGTGTATGTATGCATGATACGTGTTGTCTGTTTCTATGTATGTATGCATATGTGCTTTGTATGCGTGTTGGTAGGATCGTTTTATGACCAGGTATGTATGGATGATGCATGTTGTCTTTTTCTGGGTTGTTGCATGATGCGTGTTGGCTGAGAGGTACGTATGCCATGATGCGGTTGTCTGTTTCTATGGGTATGTATGCATGATGCGTGTTGTCTGTTTCTATTATGTATTCATGAAAATGTCTGTTTCTATGGGTATGTATGCATGATGCGTGTTGTCTGTTTCAACTATTGGTATGTATGCATGTCTGTTTCTATGGGTATGTATATGCATGTATGATGCCCAATTGTTGTCAGGTTTCTATTGGTATGTATGCATGATGCATATTGTCTGTTTCTATGTGGTATGTATGCATGATGCGTGTTGTCTGTTTCTCCGGATGGCAATAGGTTGTGTATAGTTGGTATGTCAGATGAGTGTTGTCTGTTTCTATGTGTATGTATGCATGATGTGTTGTCTGTTTTTATGTGTATGTATGGATGATGAGTATTGTCTGTTTCTATGTGTATGTATGCATGAAACATGTTGTCTGTTTCTATGTGTATATAAATGATGCGTGTTGTCTGTTTCTGCTGGGTATGTCAATAATTAATGATGCATTTGTCTATTTCTATGGGTACGTATGCATGATGATTTTCTTTTCTATGGATTTTGTATTCATGACACGCGTTGTCTGTTTCTATGGGTATGTATGCATGATGCGTGTTGTCTGTTTCTATGGGTATGTATGCATGATGCGTGTTGGGAATCTGTTTACATCTTTACGTTATGTTTCTGATGCATGATACATATTGCCTGTTTCGAATGTGTACGTATGTGATGCGTAACTGCCTGATGTGTCTACTGCCTGTTTTTTCATGTGTATGTATGCCATGATGATGTCTACTACCTGTTTTCATGTGTATGTATGTATGATGTCTGATGTGTTGTCTGTTTCCATTTACGTATGTATGATGCGTGATGCCTGATTTGTAATGTCCGATATATGATGCGTGTTACTGCATGATGTACGTATCATGTTTTCATGTTACATGGGTATGTATTGATGCGTGCTGCCTGTTTTCCATGTGTACGTATGTATGATGCCTACTGCCTGTTTTTCTATGTGTACGTATGCAGGCACTATGTACGCGTGTCATCCGTTTCATGTACGTATGCATGATGCGTACTGACTGTTTTCATGTGAAACTTTCAATGTGTACTAAATTCGTTTTCATGTGTATGATGTATGATGTCGTACTGCCTGTTTCCATGTGTACATATGTATGATGCGTGTTGCCTGTTTCCATGTGTACGTATGTATGATGCGTACTGCCTGTTTCCATGTGTACGTATGTATGATGCGTACTGCCTGTTGCCATGTGTACGTATGTATGATGCGTACTGCCTGTTTCCATGTGTACATATGTATGATGCGTGCCAAACTGCGCCAACACGTGTAAGATGATATCCACTGTTGACATGTACGTATGATGATGCGTATTTGCCTGTTTCCATGTGTACGTATGTATGATGCGTATTGCCTGTTTCCATGTGTATTTCCATGATGCGTATTGCTTGTTTCCATGTGTACGTATGTCTGATGCGCATTGCCTGTTTTCATGTGTACGCAAAACGTACATGATGCGTATTGCCTGCTTCCCCCATGTGTACGTATGTCTGATGCGTATTGCCTGTTTCCATGTGTAGATATGTATGATGCGTACTGCCTGTTTTCAATGTGTACGTATGTATGTGTACTGCCTGTTTCCATGTGTACATATGTATGATGCGTACTGCCTGTTTCCATGTGTACATATGTATGATGCGTACTGCCTGTTTCCATGTGTACATATTTATGATGCGTATTGCCTGTTTCCATGTGTACATATGTGTGATGCGTACTGCCTGTTTCATGTGTACATATGTATGATGCGTACTGCCTGTTTCCATGTGTACATATGTATGATGCGTACTGCCTGTTTCCATGTGTACATTTGTATGATGCGTACTGCCTGTTTATCCATGTGTACATATGTATGATGCGTACTGCCTGTTTCCATGTGTACATATGTATGATGCGTACTGCCTGTTTCCATGTGTACATATGATGATGCGTACTGCCTGTTTCAAGTGTACATAAGTATGATGCGTACTGCCTGTTTCCATGTGTACATAAGTATGATGCGTACTGCCTGTTTCCATGTGTACATAAGTATGATGCGTGCTGCCTGTTTCCATGTGTACATATGTATGATGCGTACTGCCTGTTTCCATGTGTACATATGTATGATGCGTGCTAAACTGCGCCAACACGTGCTTCTCATGATATCCACTGGATGACATTACCGGTGTCCGTATAGATGGTGCGTATTTGAACGATGACATGCATACGTCGAAGATCATCTTTAAATTTCTATGTAGTCATTGTTTATGCATCACGCATCACGCACAACGCACACATGGAAACATCCTAGTTAAATTTCCATACAATCGTTGTTTACGCATCACGCAATACATAAAACGTACATATGGAAACGTACCTTTAAGTCAACAATAATTTCTCACGTTTACTTGTTCACTCACCATCCTCTTCCTTCTTTCTCTGTCGGAGTGCATGCATTTCTTACTCGGTGTCTCCCTGTTTCTGTCCTTATATCTCTGGCAGGCAACCTCTCTATTCATTTCGGTCTATTTATCTGTAATTTTGTTGCCTTTTTATTTTTATATTTATCAATCTTTTACTTATCTTCTATCTAACTATCTATCTATCTATCTATCTATATATCTATCTATCTATCTATCTACATATCTATCTGTCTATGTATCTATCTATCAATCAGTCTGTCAATCTATCTATCTATTTGTCTATCTATATATTAATTTATCCATTTTTCATTACTCAAAACAATAATCTGGTTAAATTCTTGTTCAAATCTCTAGGCTCACGATATGGCGAAAAGAATCAATCAAGATGAAAGGGAAGGCAAAGCCTTAATCAGACTCATCGGTGATATTTTCATTGTCGTTTTTTACTGTTTCAGATGATATTTTTATTGTTCTTGTGTTCGTATGTTGTTTGTTTGTTTTTGGCGCCTACAGTGTCATTCACGACCACTAAGTCATTCTTTGTATCGTTATTGTGTGACGGATGAAGGGCGGTTTTGCCCGAAATATTTATGTCTTTGTAACTGTCTATGTTCTACCTATTATGCCTTCATATTCAATTCGTAGTAGTAGTAGTAGTAGTAGTAATAGTAGTAGTAGTAGTAGTAGTAGTAGTAGTAGTAGTAGTAGTAGTAGTAGTAGTAGTAGTAGTAGTAGTAATAGAAGTAGTAGTAGCAGTAGTAGCAATAACAATAGTAATAGCAGTAGTAGTAGTAGTAGTAGTTGTAGTAGAAGTAGCAGTGTCAGTAGTAGTAGTAGTAGTAGTAGTAGTAGTAGTAGTAGTAGTAGTAGTAGTAGTAGTAGGAGTGAGGATGAGGAGAGGATGAGGAGTATTAGTGATATAATTTTGAAGTCAGCAGTAGTTGCAGTAGTAGTAATAACAATAAACAGCACCAGCACTAGCAGTAGCAGCAGTAGTAGTAGTAGTAGCAGCAGCAGCATTAATGATAGCAGCAGTAGTCGCAGCAGCAGTAGCAGCAGCAGCAGTAACAGCAGCAGCAGCAGCAGTAGTAGTAGTAGCAGCAGCAGCAGCAGCAGCAGCAGCAGCAGCAGTAGCAGCAGCAGCAGTATTAGTGGCAGCATACTAGAAATTAGTAATACCAGTAGCAGCAGTAATAATAACAGGAGCAGTAAATGTAGTAGTACCAGTAGTAGTAGCAGCAGTAGCAGCAGCAGTAGCAGTAGCAGCAGTAGCAGCAGCAGCAGCAGCAGCAGCAGCAGACAGCAGCAGCAGTAGCATTAGCAGCAGCAGCAGCAGCAGCAGCAGTAGCAGCAGCAACAGTAGTAGTAGTAGTAGTAGCAGCAGCAGCAGTAGCAGCAGCAGTAGCAGCAGTAGCAGGTACCAGCAGCAACAAGCAGTGGCAGGAGCAGGAGGCAGGATTAATGGCAGCAGGAGGCAGCAGCAGCAGCAGCAGTGGCAGCAGCAGCAGCAGCAGCAGCAGCAG
The DNA here is from genome assembly GCA_037039925.1 of Doris montereyensis. NCBI lineage: Eukaryota > Metazoa > Mollusca > Gastropoda > Nudibranchia > Dorididae > Doris > Doris montereyensis. The sequence continues at coordinate 70,639 of JAXRKP010001615.1, forward strand.
CGCTGCAGCAGCAGCAGCAGCAGCAGCAGTAGTGGTAGTGGCAGTAGCAGTAGCAGCAGCAGTAGCAGCAGCAGCAGCAGTAGCATCAGCAGCAGCAGCAGCAGCAGCAGCAGCAGTGGCAGTAGCAGCAGCAGCAGCAGCACCAGCAGCAGCAGGAGTAGTAGTAGTAGTAGTAGTAGCAGTAGCAGCAGCAGCAGCAGTTAGTATGCCAGCAGCAGCAGTAGCAGCGAGAAAGCAGCAGCAGCAGCAGCAGCAGTAGTGGTAGAAATAATAGTAGCAGCAGCAGCAGTGGCAGCAGTAGCAGTAGTAGCAGTAGTAGTAGTAGTAGTAGTAGTAGTAGAATAGTAGTAGTAGTAGTAGTAGCAGCAGCAGCAGCAGCAGCAGCAGCAGCAGTAGTAGTTACAGCAGCAGTAGCAGCAGCAGCAGCAGCAGCAGCAGCAGCAGCAGCAGCAGCAACAGTAGTAGTAGTAGTGGAGTAGTAGTAGTAGCAGCAGCAGCAGCAGCAGTAGCAGCAGCAGTACAGCAGCAGCAGCATCAACAGCAACAATACAGTAGTAGCAAGTTTGTTGTTGTAGAAGTCGTAGTCAGCATAAGCAGCAGCAGCAGCAGCAGCAGCAGCAGCAGCAGCAGCAGCAGCAGTAGCAGCAGTAGTAGCAGTGGGAGTAGTAGTAGTAGTAGTTTTGCAGCAGCAGCAGCAGTAAACACCAGTAAGCATTAGTAGCAGTAGTACAGTTCCAGTCAACAGCAGCAGCAGTAGCAGCAGGTAGCAGCAGCAGCAGCAGCAGCAGCAGCAGCAATAGCAGCAGCAATTTAGCAAATCCAGCAGAAATAATAGGGGCAGCAGCAGCAGCATGTATTAGCAGCAGTAGTAGTAGTAGTAGTAGTGCAGCAGTGCAGCAGCAGCAGCAGTAGCAAGCAGCAGTAGTAGCAGCAGCAGCAGCAGCAGCAGAGCAGCAGCAGCAGTAGCAGTAGGTGGCAGTAGTAGTAGTATTAGCTTTATTCCAGCAGCAGCAGCAGCAGCAGCAGCAGTAGTAGCAATAGCAGCAGCAGCACCAACAGCAACAGCAACAGCAGCAGCAGCAGCAGCAGCAGTAGTAGTAGTTTTTTTAGTAGTAGAGCAGCAGTAGTAATAATGCAGCAGCAGCAGCAATAAGTACTAGTAGTATTAAATATAGTAGTAGTAGTAGCAAATGTGGTAGTAGTAGAAGTAGTAGTAGTAGTAGTAGTAGTAGTAGTAGTAGTAGTAGTGAGTGCAGCAGCAGGCAGTAGTAGTAGTAGTAGTAGTAGAAATAGTAGTAGTAGTAGTAGTAGTAGTAGCAACATTAGTTATAGTAGTAGTAGTATTAATAGTAAGCAGTAATAGTAGCAGTAGCAGCAGCAGACAGCAGTAGCAGTAGTAGTAGCATCTAGGCAGTAGTAGCAGCAGTAGTAGTAGTAGTAGTAGTAGTAGTAGTAACAGTGACAATAGCAGCTCATCAGCAGCAGCATAGCAGCAGCAGCTAGCAGCAGCAGCAGCAGCAGCATTAGTAGTAGTATTTAGTAGTAGTAAGTAGTAGTAGTAGTATTAGTAGTAGTAGCTTATTTTCATCTGGCAGCAGCAGTAGTAGCAGCAGCAGCAGCAGTGAAGTAGTAGCAGCATTAACATAGTGTAGTAATGATAGTATATTAGGGATTAATAATCCCAGCAGTATAGCAGCAGCAGAAGCAGATATTAGCAGCAACAGTAGAAGCAGTAGCAGTAGCAGCAGCAGGTAGTAGTAGCAGTAGTAGTAGTAGTAGTAGCAGCAGCAGCAGTAGCAGTAGTAGTAGTAGGAGTAGTGGTAGTAGTAATATTAGCGTGTAATCGGAAGCATTTAAGTAATTGTGAGTATGATCAGTATTATTTTAGTAGTAGTAGTATGTAGTAGTAGTAGTAGTAGTCAGTAGTACAAAGTAGTAGTAGTAGTGGGTCAGTAATAATAGTATTAGTAGTATTGTTTGAACATCAGTAGTAGTAGTAGTTTGAGGTAATAGTAGTAATTTATGTAGTAGTGGTAGTAAATATTCAAATGATAGTGACATAAAAAGGGGGAATAGTAAAATAGTATTAGCAGTATTGGTAGCTTAATACTTTGTGATTATTACTAGTGAGTCGTAGTAGTAGTAGTAGTAGAAGACAAATTAGTAGTAGTAGTAGTAGTAGTAGAAAATAGTAGTAGTAGTAGTAGTAGAGTGAGTTAGTAGTAGTAGTGTAGAGTAGTAGTAGTAGTAGTAGTAGTAGTAGTAGAGAGTAGTAGTAGTTGTTGTAATAGTAGTAGTAGTAGCAATGTGTTATGTTTGTTATTGGCATAGTCATTACTTTAGGAACAATTGTGAATATGATCATTTATTAGAGAGAGAGAAAGAGAGTTCCACCGCCAGAGATCCCGAGTGAGGATTCTGACATGGACAGAGATATTTTCAAAGCCTTGGTTTGGAACAGAAGTGAGGGGGATTAGAGATGCGATAGATGCCTAGAAATTCAAATGATAGTGACCTATTGTTTGAGGAACAGGAATTAAGATGAGAGAGACATAAGAAGCTTGATGAGGTAATTGCATCGCATAACCACGTAATTTATGCCTAGAGAGAGAGAGAGAGTAAGATATTCAAAGAGATAGTGACAGAGAGACAAGAGAGAGAGAGAATAGTAGTGATAATATTACGTGAATAGGAAGCTTAAGACTTTGCTGTGAGTTATTAAGAGATGAGAGAGAGAAAGATTTATAATGAGATTCAGAGAGACAAATTGATATGAGTGGAAAGTGAGAGAGACAAAGAGAGAAAGATGTTAAAGAGATTGTGTAGATAGAGAGAGTTTGTGTGAGAGAGAGTGAGTTGTGAGATAGAGAGAGAGAGAGAGTGTATGAGTGAGAGTTTTTGAGAGAGAGAGAGAGAGAGAGAGCGAGAGCGAGAGAGAGAGAGAGAGAGAGAGAGACAGAGAGAGAGAGAGAGAGAGAGAGAGGAGAGAGAGAGAGAGAGGGAGAAAGAGGAGGAGAGAGAGAGAGAGAGAAAGAGTGAGAGAGAGAGAGAGAGAGGGAGAGAGATGAGAGGAGGGAGACAGAGAGAGAGATAGAGAGTTAAAGAGAGAGAGGGAGACAGACAAAGAGACAGAGAGACAAGAGAGAGAGAGAGATAGAGAGAGAGAGACAGAGATCTAGACAGGGAGAGAGAGAGAGACAGAGACAGAGAGGGAGAGAGAGGAGGAGAGAGATCTAGAGAGAGAGAGAGAGAAAGAGAGAGATCTATCTATCGAGAGAGGGAGAGAAGAGATAGAGAGAGAGAGAGAGAGAGAGAGAGAGAGAGAGAGAGAGAGATAGAGAGAGAGAGAGATGTTGAGGGCTGCGTACGTACTTATACCTTTACTTGTAATTTTGCTGCCTATTGTGTGCCATGAATTCAAATATGTGCCCTTTAATTAAATTGAAGTTTATTCTAAAGAACCTGTGTTAGATTAGCGACCTGTTCCGCTTCACGCTTTTGAAACCGGAAAAGCTCGAGGCTCTATGAGCCTTAACGACTTTGAACGAACTTTACTTTCTCTTTTTTCTTTTTTTAACTTCCTCTAAATGTAATTAAGAGGTCATATTCGTTATTGAGATCTTGGATATTTTTGCAGGGTCTCTGATGAAAGCGGAGACCTTGAGATGAAGGAGATCGCAAACAATCCTTTGAAACAAGAAGACCTTAATTGAAGGTAAACAATTAATCGACCTTTAATCTGTATTGATTAACATCATGTATTTTCACAGCCTCCAGGGTTTTGATCATCACTTTCTCATTTCATTATATTCCTACTATGATATAAGATGTTAATCTGTCAAATTTACCAAAGAACGTTATATATGTGTAAAGTCAGATTTATACAGAACAAGCATGCCTGTAAATAATGTTGGATTATGATTTCTCTTTATTATAAAGCTGGGTCTCCTGAATTGTGACTGTGGTTAACTCAGAAACCACTCTATCGGTTACGGGTGATATCAAGTACGATTATTATATCAAATTAGTACTGAAACTGAAGTTATGCGGGCATTTTATTGTAATGATCGGAAGTCGAGAAATTAGATCTAGATCTAGATCTAGTAACAATGAAAAGTTTTGTGTATCGCAGGCAAAACAATATTTTCTGGTCAATTAAAATACTGAGTTGATCCAAGACTTCATTCGTTAAGAACCTAAAGCAGGCTATTTGAAATCTACATAGTATTTGGAGGCTGTGGATGCAATGGTTCCTGAGTTATAAGCGGTCAACGTTACAGATGTCCAGCTTATCTCTCAGGAGATGATCCGTTTGATTCCTGAAACAATATTTTCAAAATAAGTTTATTAAACTTTTCTTAT
>JAXRKP010001615.1:77500-105000 GCA_037039925.1 Doris montereyensis
AGAAGCGACGTTTAACTTGAAAACTTCATTGTTTCCCCGTCTTTGAGTAGACATTTTATTCACCTGAGCCGCCATTTTCAACAGGGTTTATCGAAAGTTGAATAGGTACCGTTCACGCCTACTTGTGCAACCTATGTATCGAATACCAACCGATCTAAAAATCGTACTTGGTATCAGCCGGAGGGTAGCATGTCTTGTATATAAAATCATCCAGTTTCAGAGTGCAAATCGCGCTAATGAATTAATTATAATTATAATACAATAGTCGAATCGAATGAGACTAAATAAGACACAAAAATGCTGTGCGGGGGTTTCAATTCTATCCCACTAAAATAAACATAGATCTATCTTTAGATTTTAATTTGATCTAAATAGACATATCTAATCCTCCAAATAAGAGATGAAAAGGGCATCAATTAATTAAGATTGGGATGCAACAGTACAAACTAGATCTGCATCTTTAGGATTCTGAGTTAGTGAAATCTTCTATCCCAAATGACATTTAATTATTGAAAGTTTGATTGTTTCCCCTTCTTTTCTAGTATAATTTTCATTCATCTAGATCACCATATTGAACAGGTTATAATTAAAAGTTGGAATAGCACCGTAGAAAAATGCATCCATCTGAACAAATCGTAGATGAATAAGGACATGAGTAGAAATATGACAGTAGACGGTCGTGTCGAATACGTTTAGGCCGAGCCCATATATATTCCAGAGCACTATCAATTCAGCATAATCAGTTGCGCTACTTCATGCAAAAGACTAAAAATTGAAAAACGTACGCCATAGATATATTCCTGACAAAGCTTATAAGGCGATATTACTCGTATAGTATTTGCATGGGAAAGACCTGACTTCGGAGGGGGTGAGGGCGGGGGGATTCGGTAGTCCAGAGGCATGGTGTCGGCCTCTCAACCAAAAGGGTAGTGGGTTCCAGCTCTGTCAACGGTTGACAAAATTTCTCGAGTTTGTTCGTGCAAAATCTACCTCACCCCCCCCCACCTGGTCGGAGACGGACGATAAAACGGAGGTCCCAAAAGCTGATCACAACATTCCGTGCATTTTAAAGATCCTTGGCTGTCTACAGGGCAGTCCAGGTAAAATTAAAAATCGTACCAAAACCCTGAGATCACTTAAGTTGTGGATATGGTAATTCAAATCAAATCAAAAATCTGGTTTCGACATCGGAAATCAACGATAACAAACGAGATCATTTGAATGATGGGAACAATCATTTTGCAGCTGAAAGAAATAGAACAGATTAAAATTATAACCTCCAAAACAAGAAGCTTAGATGATTCTGTTATTATTTTGCGCGGTTTCGTAATCATGTATTACGAATCAATTCCTCATAGCAGTTATGGGAATTTGTAAGAAGCACGTCTGGGACATAGTTGGTCAGAGATTGTTCCAATAGACCAGGATAGAGGAAGTTAGATCCCTCTACCTTGTGGCTATTACCCACAACCAAATTGGAATAGCTGATGATGAAGCGGGTCTGCGTACAATTAACATAATAATGTACTTTATGTAATTATGTGGTTCTAAAATTACTGGTTCGTTAAAGTTATGAAATTGTTCTCCTTTACATGAATATAACGGTGGTTTTCACATTTGGTATAAGCTACCAGGTCCTTAGCTGTCTGTGTATGAGTAATAACATGACGCGATGGATAACTTGTTTACCTCAATAATGTTTAGATGATAATGAGTGTTAACACTACAATTTAAATCACACGCCCCGGATTAACTGAAATTCAATGTTGCTGGCAAAGTTACCAGATTTCAGGTATGCGTCAGGACATAGAGAAGTATCATCATCACCCATTCCACCCTGTGTGTGTGTGTGTGTGTGTGTGTGTGTGTGTTGAGCCCAAAATAGAACCCCTATCTTCCTCTATCTTGGGTTTTTGTCTTCACCTGCGCAACATACTCAGCCCCATCTTTTTCAAGTTTATATCTATATTTTCTCTTCTCAGTGTGGATCTTGGTTTACCTCAGTTTCGTTTTCCTGTGGCTACCACTTAAGGCTTTGTCTTGTTATGTTAGTGGCTGACTTCCTCCTAGTGTGCCTGATACATCTCCATCTCTGTTTTTTTTCAGTTTTTCTCCAAAGGTTTTCATTTTTTATTTCATTTGGCAAGGGATCTTACGAATCTTTTGTTTATACAGTTGTTGATGAATGATTGCAGCTAACTGATCGTCTCTTTCGTGCTTCAAAGTTTCCGATTTTTATAGAAGATTGCTCTTCACGTTCGTATTGAAAATCTAATCTTTGTGGCTGTATTCATATTTCATGTCTCCACACTTTGGAGTTGTTTGAATGTTTCTCGGTCATTCTTTGTCTGTCTCTTGACATCAAGCTCTGTTTCGTTCGTTTCGCTTATGTTGCTTCCTAGGTTTGTAAAGGAGGTCACTTGCTCTATTGGCGACTTCTATATCCGGATGTTTTCAAGACTGTTGGTATCAAGAGAAATGTGGGAGCGAAATCTATGACGTCAGATTTCTCAAAAGTAGTACATGTAATATGTCTAACCTAATTAGAACCTCATTAATCTGGGTTTGCGATTGGTCATTCGATGATTCTTATTCCCAATGACAGGTTACGACTCGGCTAAATTTGACTACACGCATCCTGAAAAAGAAGAATTTTACCTGACGATGGACGCGGGAATGTTGAGGTACTGCATCAAGCAACCATAGACATATGATTATATGGGCGTTGAAATGCCATTTGTTTGTGCTTATTCAAGCTGAAACAAAGCAACTCAATAATAATTGCCTCAATCATTACGGATATGCATGAAGGTTTTTGTTAACCGAGATATGACCAATGTATTATTCAATTGAATAATAACATATTTAATTACTCCCTATGTACATTTGATATATCAGGCTTGCATGAAATGTGATAATAAAACAATTAATCCTGTAAGGATGAATTTATAACTGTAAAATATTCTGATCGAAATTTTGTATTGTGTATGAATATTAGATTTGTTTTAAATCGCTCACTGTTAAACATTTTAATTCCGATTATTCCTTGTTTACCCCTTATTATGTTAATTACAGTTGCAATTTTTATTTAATTTAAAGTAAACACTGTCATCAATAAATATTTAGAGCCAATCTGTCATGTGAACGTCTCTCTCTGAAAAATGAAATGACGATGGAGAGAGAGACGGTGAAGGGAGGAGAAGAATGTGTTTAAAACAATGGTAAATAGAATGTGTATATGAATTAAACATAACTGTTCCATCATGTCCTATTTATAGACGGCGAGTAGAGACCGACAACCTGATAAGCCAGCCTAAAGACAAGTCCGGTATTTTTTACACTGGGGATTGCTATGTTCTCCTGTACATATACAAAAAACAGAAAAGACAAGTTCATCATTTATTATTGGCAGGTAAGACAATGCAGTTTTAGAGGATGTTATGTATCTCTTTTTTTCAGTACTCTTTTCCATTTAGATTAATTGAAAATGCTAAATCAGTTAAAGAGTATGTCTCCACACATGCAAACTAACTACTTTATGATACACTCGATCAGGTAATTAATAAGTGAAAAGCTGTAAAATGCTTCTTATCGACTCACATATATTGTGATATATGACCCTTAGGCCAGTTAAGTAGTTGCTCATTGGAACCTAAGTAGAGGAATGTAGTGAACGTATTACGTTCCACTGGTTACACACACAGTGCATAAATTGTACCAAGACAATTTCTCTTCCCATCAAACGAGAAAGAAGCATTAATATTAATGAATTGATTAATTTCCCCGCTGCCCAGTTTACTGTTTGTTATGTGGTCACCTCTTCAAATTGCATTAGTCTTCAGCATATTAAAGGGAGTGTGTTTTTAGTCAACATGGATGACTCTGGTTACATTGAACGTAAGCTCGAAGATTGTCTGTATTCCTTTCTCTAAAGAAATTGGAATGTCAGGCGTGACACCAGTCCCCGAGCGGACGGCACTCATTTTGTTTAAATTTTGATGTGATTTGTTTATTCTCCATCGGCCCTCGTCTGATATTATAATATTTCTTAAATATTCTGGTATTTTCTCTCAATATCTTCCGAAATACGTTAATCTGCTATCCCAAGTTTCAAAAGAAATTTACTTTGCGTCTGAAGTGTTATATTTGAACAGAATCATTTTCTCAAATCTGCTCTGGAGGGGAAATTGTTCATGACAACACTGTATTTTACTGAATCACATACAACAAGGAAATGATAGATCGCATTATAACACCAGTGCATAATTATTCTCATTTGTTTACATTAAAATCTACAGCAAGGAAATGTTAGTTCGCATTATAACACCAATGCAGAATTAGTCTCATTTGTTTACATTAAAATCTACAACAAGGAAATGTTAGATCGCGTTATAACACCAGTGCATAATTATTCTCATTTGTTCACATTAAAATCCCCATGGATCAAGTTGCCGTGAACGTTCTTAACGTAATGTCGTTACATTTCAGGGCGCTAAGAGTACGGAAGATAAGAGAGAAGCGTCTGCTATTTTTACTCAACTTTTGGATGAAAAAAAAACTAAGCGGAAATGCCATACAAGTAAGATTTATTTTACATGTGAAAATACTCATATTGTTTTTATATTTGTGTAACATATCATTATCAATCAATCTAGCGCAGATTCATTTTATCATACGGGTTTATCATTTATGCTATTCATCTTTAAATTCGCCAATTGCGTAAACTCCACAGGATGGAACAGAAAGAAAATAACGAACGGGAATCCACCAAAGACAAGGACATGTTATAAAAGTGAGAAAAATATAAGTGATCGGTAAATACAGCTTCAGCATTTAAAGGCAAGCAAAAATGGAATGCAGAAACACACGGCGTGCTCAACACTGTGTTTCATGCAATAAAAATTTCCGATTGTTTTTGTTTTTGTATATGATTAGGTGGTGGAGGGGTATTTTGGGGTTTGTTTGCGTTTGTTTTGTTTGTTGTTTTGTTTTCTTGTGTTGTTTTTGCTATAGATCTGTTTGTTTCTTATGTGTAATATCTTCATTTTTTGTTTTATTACAGATTCCCATTGTACAAGGCAACGAGAGAGAACATTTTTTGAGGATCTTTCGGGGAAAGATGATCATCCTTCTGGTATATAACCCATGGGTTTTATTATTTTATGATAATGTTACTATTCTAGTTACTATTTTGATAAATGTCTCAATTTGTTGACGTTTGTCAATGATCATTAACGAAAAGTACGTATCATTACAATTTTCTTCTTTCGTTTTATTTGTTGACGTAACCTTGTACCGGCACTATATCAAAATAATGAAATTAACCAGTCAGAGTTAAAGACAAAAATGAAACAAAAGGATAAAGCGCATGCTATTGTGATCGTTTCGAGAGTTCTCAGTTTTTGTTGTTGAGAATCTTTGATCATGTTTCTGATTTCGTCTTAACTGTAGCAAACCAAAAGAAGTACGAAGACCTGTGAAATAGCATAACACAATCGATGTAATGCAGAGAAAGCCATGTGAAAGTTTAAACTCAAAATACACTACGACATCTACAATGCTGTCAAAAATGAAACGAACAACAATCAATGATGCTAAGGAGGGTTACATCCAAAACAACGTAGAACAAAGCAAAGGAAACCCAAAACAACTAGTCAAAAGTATAAATGTTCTCCTCAACAACAAATCACTATCAATTCTTCCAACTCACACAATTGAATTCGAAACTGTCAGAACGCTTTGGTCACAATTTCAAAAACAAAATTGACAAAATTCGAAATCAACTTGATCAGTACAAGACTGCAGCACGATCCTCGCTTCATGCATCATCTCCGAACAAAATCCTAGCTGAACTGTCTCCGGCCACCAAAAAGATATGATTGATAGAGTAAAACAAAACACCGACACGAAATTTCCATCCTCGCCTCGACCATCCAAACTACCTAGTTTTCCCCTGTTACGACAGAAGAAATCACGAAGACCATCCACGAAACTCCGAACTAGACGTGTAGTCTCGATACCCTGCCAACATGGCTACTTAAGGCCTGCTGTGAAGAAGTTGCCATACCAATAGCTTCTATTGTAAACAGATCGCTGGGCCACGTTGACCACCCACCTGAATCTAAAGAAGCCAATGTAACACTTTTGCTAAAGAAGAAAATCCTTGAAACCAAACTACTTAAGAACTATCCGCCTGTTTCTAATCTTAATTTTGTATTTAAATCAATCGAAACGGTTGTAGTGCGACGGCTTCACGAGCATGTTACCACCAATAAGCTCTGTGTTGACTTCCAGTCTGTGTACCGATCCTGCCACAGCACCACTGAAAAAGCACTATTACGTGTATATTATAATGACGTTGTCAGCCGCCTCAAACTAACACCAACGTGTCGCTGTTGCTCCTGGATCTAAGCGCAGCATTTGGCACTGTGGAAAATGTGCCATCTATATGGAGTTACAGACGCAGCATTGAATGGTTTTCAAGCTACCCGACAAACCAAAAGCAGCGAGTCATCATCTAAGGTGTCCCTTCAAACCCGACACTACTCAAATTTGGTGTTCCCCAGGGGTCAGTTCTCAGTCTTTATCTGTTCACCAAATACACATCACCTCTAAATGACATCATTACATGGCATGGGATCCAACATCATCTCTACGCTGACGATACCCGGCTCAACCTTCCACTGGCGTTTAATAGCAATGAGACAACATCAGAGACAATCACCAAATGTGTGCTCAACATCAAATCATGGAAGACTCTGAACAAACTTAAGTTCAATGATGATAAGACTGAACTTATTGTGTTCAAGAAAAAAGGCACATAAATGAACTAGTCGTCGACGACATTCTTATTTAGAACTTCCCAGTTGATAGGAACTTGGAATTTTACTGTAATGAAGTGTTATATATGAATCACTACATACTGAAAGTATCTCAAACCATACATTTTATTCTCAAAAGTATAAGTCATATTAGAGACGTCCTAGATGTTGAAACCGGCAAAATTTTATAAATTCACTCGTAAGTAGTCGTCTGGAATACATGTATTGCAATTTTATTCTTGACGGTCTGCCAAGGAGCTCACTGCAAAGACTCCAATTATTACACAACAAGGCCGTAAGATTGTAACGATAACAATCACGCAAGATCACATCAAACCTGTCCTGTAGTCGCTTTAATGTTACCGGTTGAGAAGAGAATTGAGTTTGAATTAGCCTTTCTTGTTTTTAGATGCATTTACCATGATGATACCCCTGAGTACCTGGGGTCATTTATATAAAAGTTCATTGTCCAAGTCGGCAGCTTAGATCCCGTAATGTCTTATCATTTGATTGTAAAATGTCAAAATCTAAATTTTTAAATCGTGCCTTTACATTTTCTGCCCCGGCTGTTTGGAACTCTGTCACTTCATACACGAAATTCCAAATCACTCGAGTCCTTCAAAAGACCGTTGAAAACATAACTTTTTTGCTCTTCATTCGATACACTAAGTTGAATGCGTGATTGTTATAGCTTAGTTGTGTATTTGTGTTTTTGATGTGTTATTAATTTATTTATTTTTGTCTAGGTATGCACAATATTATTATTATCGCCCTGCTTCAGTCATAATGTTCCTATCACATTATATTTGTAAAACACCTTTTGAGCACATTTTATGGATATTGGTTTATCATCATTATCATTATTATTATTATTATTATTATTATTATTATTATTATTATTATTATTATTATTATTATTATTATTATTATTATTATTATTATTATTATTATTATTATTATTATTATTATTATTATCATCATCATTATTATCATTATTATTTTATCTCCTCTTCTTTCAAACACCCGTACTAATCCTTTTTGGTATGTCGAGAATGTATCCCGTGCCGTATAGTATAATAGACTCTTTGATCCCAACAAATCAATATAAATAGAACCTAAAACGGAACAAATTACGCAATAAATTGTTCAGTAAGCCACTGACACATCACCGTGCAGTTTTCTTTATCCCCTTCTGTCAGTTTGTGATTGATGGAAATTCGGTATGGGTAAACGTGCACATCGTGTCGCAGGATTGTGTGATTGCTAGAATTTAGAAAGCCCAAGGACCTCTCCAATCTTTTACAGTCTACATCTCAGTAATAGTTTTGGGGTTGTCTCAACAAACTGCTGAACGCGTCGGATGTTTACGGCAGTGCGAGTGTTTTCAGGTCCACGAGAGTGACTTTCTCCTGCCTGACGCTTTTGCGATCGTTGCAGTTTGATACAGGTCCAGTCACTTTTAGTTTTTCTACCCAGTTCTGAATTAGAAAAAGAGAGAAGATATTTGTGCTCTCTTTATCCCTGATTTCTTTAACGAACCTGTTCTCGACTTTTATTAACCTTAGCCTCTTGTGCCCAAGGCATTTGATTCAGAATACTGTATGTCTTGAGGTAAATATAGTTTTATTTAACCTAAGATTTCAATAGTCTATATGTAGATCTAGAAAGATGTTTAACTTTGATGCAGAAACCGAGTAAGAAGTTTAGGAGAGCAAAAGGAAGAATGTATCAATTCTTTTATATTGACAGGGCATTTTAGTGCACGTCTTGCATTATTTGAAATTTGGCTATGTTACATTATGGTGCGCAATTCCTGGGGTTTGCCTATGTCGATTCTTATGAGATTTCCATATCCTTTTCCGCATGGACATACAAGTGGTCCTTAATGTTAAATCAAATCATATTATGGATGTAAGAGATATTAACAAATTCATGACACCTATTTCTTTTATAGACACTCTTCACCTCCAAAAGCAAGCTTCTGATTTAGAAGGCAATAAACATGCTTTGCTCCTACGAAATAGATCCTTCAAATGCCAACACCTTTACTTTACTTCAGAATTTAGAATAATATTATTGTCAATTTCTGGGTAATCTTTGATAATAAGGCAAATCGCACGTATATATGTAATGATAACACAAATGTATAGAAAGACATCAAAATGCAAAGGCTTCTTCGTATATTATACTCAGATTAACTTGCCAATCCGTATGACCTTACACTTGGTCATTCCCAGGATTTTATTGACTGCTGATATGTTATTATTATTACCATGGCTTTATTCAAATTGCGATATGTGTCTTTTTATCACAACTGACAGACGCATCAGTAAGGTTGAGAATGTTACGTCTGTGGCCAGCCATACGATTTTGTCTGTTGATTATAATTGTTACCAATTGAATGAAAGGAAAAGTCTGCTTTGTCGTGATGCGCTATTCTTCCCTACCATGCACTTTCTATTCCTAAAGGGTGACCTGTACAGCAAGGAGCCAGAATCAAACATTAGGGTATTCCAAGTGAGAGGTACCAATAGTATGAACACGAAGGCAGTCCAGGTAAAGAAAGCAGGGGATAAATGAATAAATAATTGAATCCAGACTTTATTTTAGATATGTCCTAATGCTGTAGTCGTCTCAATGTATATTTCTTTGTCTTAACATAAATTGTATCATGTCTACGCTTGCATAACATACAATCATATAGTATATCATGAGTCAACACCAAAACAAGAACGAATTTTGATTGTATTTCTTGTAAAAATTGTTTATTTGAACGTATGCATATAAATTCTTTTTATTTATGTAAGAAATAGGGTGTATGTATAATGTAAAATAAAATACATTCAAAAGCCGTGCATTGCATTCCTCTGAAAAGATGACGTTTTTCAAAACATAATAAAAGTAAAGTTCCTTCAAGGCCATTACGACCCATAGAGCTTATCCCGGTTTCTATAGCGTGAAGCGGAACAAGTGATAATAATCACTTCCTGGACAAGACGCTAGTCTGACGCAGATTTTTACTCTCTAGCTAGTGCTTGTACCCATTTTATTAAGTGTCTTACGCAAGGAACACAACGTCAGACCTGGCTTTGCCAGGATTCGAATCCGGGACCTCACTCATGATCCCAACTCCGGCAGCCTGACCACTCGGCCACCGATGCCACTTTCAAGAACATAATTAAGCTTTAATCATTAGTCTGGTTTGTTGCTGTTGTCTTTTTTAAATAATGATATAGATTTCGTTCTGTCTCGTCTCACAACTAGAGACACACAAACAATATACATATCGCATTGTTTGTTTACAGTACTTGGAAATGACTTTTAAAAAATAATATACGCCAATGTCAATAGTTTTTAATAGAAAAATGAAAACATAATATTACTGATATTATTCCCTATTGGATAAAAGTTCGTCTTCACGATATGTATGTATATATCAGCACACACCCGCACACACCCGCACACACCTGCACAAGGAATTAGATATCAGCTGTGACTAACTTAAGAATTTGTCTGTGAATGACTTTTTTTTTCTCTTTCCTCTAACAGGTGATACCTCGTGCCGCTTCGTTGAATTCAAACGATGTTTTTATCATTGAAACGGGTGGAGGCTGTATTCTTTGGTATGGCAAGGTAGATAACATCTTTAATTTCATATCTTATATTACACTTCGAAGGTAACGTTCCACCTCTTGTGTGGAGCAATATGAAAATTTCATATGGGGTCTTATGTCTAAAAATAACTTGGAACGAGGGCTTGGGGTTTGGTTCTGGTCTTTCTTTTAACGTAAAGTTAACAATGGGAATACAAATGGTGATGGGCTTGAAAAATGTTTACCTTATGAGCGATTCCAACAGTCTTGTAGTGAAACGAGAAATATCTATTTCGACCTTCTATTTAGATAAATGGAGTTTGATTTGATTTGATTTTGAGTTTACCCACATCCACAACTAAGGTGATCTCGGGGATTTGGTAGGATTTCGTTTTTAAATTTTGCCCGAGCTGCCGTGTAAACAGCCAAAGGATCTTTAATGTACCCAGAGTATTATGATCTATACACTGGACCTCCTTTTTATTGTCAGTCTCCAATGGGTCTTGGTGTCGATCCACCTACCTGGACAATCAGGGTGGTGGGTAGGTTTTATTTGAAAAAAAGTCTGGAGAAATCCTTCAATCGTCGGGGCTTGAACCTACAGCCTTTTGGTTGAAAGTCCAACACCTTGCCTCTGGACTACCAAATCTTCCTAGATAAATGGCGTAGGAAATTAATGCATGAGGGAAAATTTAAAAGTGATACGAGTCCTGATTTTTCTAGGCATACGGCATATTGTGGTAGTTTACCATTGCTTACCATGCCGTCTTTATTTTAACCAAGTATGAATAGACATAGCTACCCATTTCGCTGCTGGATCGACAGGTAGGCCAGAAAAAATTGCCCGGATTGGGAATCGAACTCGGACCTCCTAGATGGTAGTCAGACACTCTTCCGACGGAGGTACCAGTGCCTCTTCCCTAAGATAAAACATATTAATTATACGACTTGAGCAGTTGTACCTCCTAGAGAACATTTATTTGAGAAACAATTATGCATAGTTGCATCCACACCAATGGGACAAATAAATAATGTCTTAAAAATGTATCGACGTAGATCTACATAGTTTCATCACGTTCATTTCTGTCATGTGGGTGTCAAGACATTATTGTTTTGACTCTTTTTGCCGTTTCAGGGCTCTAGCACAGAAGAAAGAACGGTGGCGAAGAATGTGTTGGGCCATTTGTCTCCAAACAGGTAAGATGTTCTCACATCAGTGAATAACGTTTTAAAGGAGATATAAATTTGAATTATTTAGGACGTGAATACAATCAAGCTTAGTTGCTGATCCTGATTAGCAAATGTATCATTAGTATTGTACACATAAGACGCATAAACAGGAGATGAGATATTTTGAACACCTGAAACGTCACCGGAAAAAACACAATAATTTAGAAACCAAAAATTGAAGGCATAAGAGGAATAGGAAAACCAACTATAAGGTGCGAATAGGACATAGAAGACTGGCTCCAATCAACAATAACGGAGACAAGTCGAGTGTCGGCGGATCGTGAGTTTTTTCCGAAGGAGGGTTCAGGAAGCGAAATCCGACCCCGAATAACCTATACACGATGGTGATGATAAGATGGCATGTCGCTACTTGTTTACGCTACTAAGATGTGCAAATTATTATAAACCGTGAAGTCTTTATTCAGGATATATTATAGATTATGAGCTCCCAGCAGCAAACGGTATGACTAAGACTATGAGGTCCTTGACTCGAACCCTAATTAAAATAACGGCCAAAATTGTGTCCTTTGGGAATGACACTTTCTCTCTCGGTTTTCCTCTGTTTTAGCTATCATAGTTGACAGAGAAACAAACCCTGATAAGTATTAATATCCACTTCTAGAGGCGATTTTGCATCGCATGTGCCATGCAATGCTACAGAAATCCCGCAAACGTCGGTTTTGTGCGGGCATTAACCCGAGTATCTCTTTTTTTACCTACCAAAACATTTTTAGGTATGTCACAAGACCAATATGAATACAGAATCCCTTAGTATGATTAGATGCTTGATCCAGCCTGCTCAGAATCTAGGACTGGTTTTAACTTGTAAACACATAAACAAATAACTTAAGCGACATATTTGTGTGCTTGGAAGTTAAGTTTCATGATAGTCACCTGTTTCCTTTCCTTGCACAACCCTCTCTCCCATTCCCACATATTCCTAAACAGACAAATCCCCTCAAACAAACACATGAGCGCACACAAACACACACCCTTTCTTGCATCTTGAACGAAATGGTCTGCCTCACAATAAGTCATATCAACCTCGTAAGTTTATACTCGTGGATGAGATTTGAAATGGATTCTACCTTCAATACCAAATTCATGTTTATCATTATATCAAAAATGTAATTGTCCTCATTCCTCAGTGTAACTGCAGACGTGAAAGAAATCGACGAAGGGGAGAAACAAAACAATTCTGGAGCATTCTGGTGGCAAAGAAAATTACGCAACAGGAAAACGGCTTAAGGTAAAATTGATTCACGATACACATAAGTTATAATAACACACGATATGGTAATGATATAAAAGCATTGCCTAGAACTCAAGCACCAGTGATACATTTCATATCCTAAACCACAAACGATTCCTACTAGCTGCCTGATAGATGTAAATCTATATAAAGCTGAACGTCTCAGGAACCACTGCACCGACAACCTCCATATTTCGCATGTAGATTTTAAATAGCCTGCTTTAGGCTCTTAGCGAATAGATCTTGATCAAACCAGATTGTTTGGCCTCCGATCCACGAAACGTTTTATTGTTACTAAATCTAATTTCTCGATTTCCGCTTCAGTATCGAGTACTAATTCTGATTTAATATTCGTACTTTATACCTGCAAGCGATACAGTGGTTTTGAGCCGCCGTCAAAGTTCGAGTAACTTGGCTTTATATTAAAGAGAAATCATAATCTAACATTATCTACGGGCATTCTTGTCAAAAAATAATATGACTAGTGGCGTTGTTTCAAAATGTCAGCAGCTAGTTTAAGAAGGAAGAAACAAGAATCCTTGTCCTTGTCAGATTTTTGCCAGCGCCCTCAAATAGGGGATTGCTGCGATTTTTAGGCCGTTAACATAGGTTTGTTAACTCCTGCTACATTGATGTTTACATTTACAAATAGACTGATTCATTCTTCGATTAGTTATTCGTTCCTCATTTTCATCCTAGTAGTTTCTAATTTTTGCGTGCGTCTAAACATTGGTCTTGATTTCTAACATCGTTTAAGGCCACAATCAATCAATGGCATGTTCAAAAGGTGTGCACACAGCTCTTTTGAGTTTTTCATCCACCTTCAATAGGTTTAGATATTAGATTCAACTTATCTAGAATCATGCAGGTACTGATAACATGTTAGAAGAACGCTTTTGTTAATCTGTTTTCAGATTCCCATCCAATCAAGAGCTAAATAGGCCCGATTTGAAAATAAATCAGTTTGTTTTTAATAGTTTTTCAGGTACCACCTATTAGCACCTAGATAGTTTAGCTGGCGCCTACCTTGACTCTGCCGATCATTATTTACAAACAATACATTAAACAGGAAACGTTTCTTTTACCACAAAAACAGGTAATCGTTTTGTTTACGTAAAAGCGCTAATAATTTTAGGGATGCTTTTTATACTCGGTGTGTCAAAGACAACATCACTTCAATGATGAAGAAAAAAGAGACTATTTTGAAGTTCACAAAAAAGTCCGGTTAAAGGTGTTGTTTTATTAAACGAAAATTGTAAAATTGATATTTAAAAAGGTTCTGGTCCATATTACCCTCACTCCAAATATTATATTTGTTTGCATCAGAGTAACGCATCTGGAATGCCAGCTAGATTGTTTCACTGTTCCAACTCAAGTGGACAATTCACTGTGAAAGAAATTGCCAACTTCAATCAACGGGTGAGTTTTATTAAAATACAAGCACAGATCTCGCTCAACAACTGTTAAGTACAAATTTGTTTTAAATTTGACCATTTTGGAAAGAGGAATGAGGCAACAGATACACACGCACGTCTGTTTTCAGCAGTTGTTTGATACTAATGGCAGCCAGTTTATGTACAGATTTTAAAACATTAAAAATGAATTAACAAAACAATCATTGTTGCATATTTAAAATTCAACATTCTATTCTATTCAATGGTGTGTTCTATTGAAAATGAATTAACAAAACAATCATTGTTCCATGTTTAAAATTCAATATTCTATTATATTCAGTATGATTTTCTATTCAGTATTATGTTCTATTCAGTATTTTGTTATATTCAGTATTATACCCAGTTGTGTTTTTGCTGTTATATGTCTTTTTTAACACTGACTTTTAAAAAAAATCTTAATCCCTTAAATACCCAATGCATAATATTACGTTTTAGGCTTTTATTTTTCTCATGCTCTCATCAGCAATAGCTTCCTTTAAATTATGTTGTTAAATCTATCAACATTATTTAAGCATTTATGTTGTAACACATGTTGATATATATTTTACGACAGTATGCTTTACATCTTGGGCTTTTTTTTTTTTTTGGGGGGGGGTATTTTTACAGCATCTGAAAGAGAACGATGTGATGATACTAGACGCCATTGACGAGGTGAGATGTTTCCCATTGTCTAAATAGTTCTTAGATAAGACATGTTCAGATCAATGCGTTTTCCATTTGTTTATCTTTTAATCCAAGAAAAGAGATTGCGGAGGTTTGAACTAGATTTTTTTTAAAACATTTTGTTTAAAAGCTTTCACTTCACGTGTCTTGATGAGATTTACATCCATCTAAATAAGAAGTATATTTTTTCAGACAACGTAATTCAGATCTGGATGCCATCAATGAATGTCTCTAAAAAGAATCTCGGGATCCATCGGGGAAAAATATTAAAAGACAAAGAGCTGTTGCAGAGAACGCAGTATTGTTGGTATCCCCTTTCTCCCTCGGGTAGCACCCGAGAACATTTTAATGCTCGTTTTGTGCCCTATTGACTGCCATTGTGAAAGGGTGATGTGAGGGTTATTCTTAGTCAATTCGTGCTTGGTACATTCCCCATCACAAGTCTATCGCTCACTGCATACACAAACGATTTAGAAAATCTTCAATGCCCTGAATTAGGCTTGTTTCGGTGGTAAAAAGAACAAGAAATCATTGTCTATTAAAGGTGTTTTATCAGTGATAAACCAAATGATAATATAGTAAATGATAATGCCAGTTCCTTATCATTCCTTTACTTTTACTGTGAATGTCTTTTTAAGAGAGGGTGATGGCGAGCAGCCATTTTGACATTAAACAAAAGAAAACAGAGAATAGATACAGAGAAAAAAATAAAAGATAGATCTTAAAGAGAATGTGACATAGAGTTGGAGATGAGAGATGTACTGAAGACTTGTACAGTATTAATATCATTTTTAAATAGCTAGCTTCCTGTATACAAACAGTGCTGTGGAAAGCTCACATTGTTCTTTGAAACCGCTTGGCTGAATCGTTTAATACTTCGTTGTTTTTCTCAGGCGTTTGCCAGTCGTTGACACCAGACATTATCAATGAAAGCCCGTTACAACTTCTTCCTTGCCACCTCTTTATTTTAAAGCTCGAGATATTCCCTTTTCTGAGCCTGTCTCTACTTTTGAGGTGTGTGTCTCGGCTGACAAAGCGGCAGGTTCGGGGTGCACGTTGGGGGCCCAATGAATAGGTGGGCTTTGGCGCATCTATTCTAAATCAAGTGATGCTAGGGCCAGAATGCTAGCCAGTGGAGTAGCTATTCGGGGTATCAAAATACGTTTGACAATGCAAAACCCTTATCTTTCAAGAGATGGGTCCGGGAATTAAATTTCCGCCACTAAATTAATCGTGAGCGATATTCCTATATCGTTCGCGAATTACAACGATTAGTCACCAAGGCAGGGGCTAAATTAAGGTCGAAATTACAAATGGAGAGGGTCCGGGATCCGTCTGGCAATCTGACAGCTTGGTTGACGGGCCGCCACTTTTTTGTGGACTGAGCTACCCAAAGACCCCCAAACGGAAAGGGTAGAAATTGCACCTTTTTAAGCCAGCCTGCATTACAAAGAAAGAAATACGAGAAAATCATGCAGGAAGTGGGCATCTCCAGAGCAACTGTCCTGACGAGGAAGTCTGCCTCATATGCAAAAAGGCAGGACACGTGAAAGAAAGACTATCCTGTTCAACACAAACAAAATGATATAGAGATTGATATTGCTAAAAATAAAACCCACCAGGCATTGCTTTCAGAGGGAAATCAAGTCAGATTGATACCTCACCAGCAGAGGACGTGGAAATGACGATACACCAACAACACCATAAATAAACGCAGAGGTGAAAATAGGATCCATTTAAACCACTTGAGATATTGGAATCAATAACAAATTATTATAAAAATCTATTCAAAGAGGACAGAACAAAGGACATTATTCAGGCAACCAGAGTGTTCACGTCTTCTTCTTGCAATACCAGTAATCCCAAATGCAGAACACGAATCGTGTGACGGGAAGTTACTGAAAAAGAAGTTTTAGATCTATAAATAGCATGAAGAATGGTTCTGCGCCAGGAATCGATGGCCTTGCTATTGAATTTACACGCTATTTTGGCAGCATATCAAAGATCCTCTGCTAGAATCATTCCAATACAGCTCCAAGAGGTAAACCAGTTGGATAAATTGGAATAAAGGGATTCCTAAAACTGATTAAAGGAACCGAAAGATCACACACAAAGTTTGTGACTCCGAAGGTTTGACGTTAATATCACAGATAAACATTGGAGTTTAGGATGCGTTGAGATAAAAGAAATAAGATTGAGAGCATTGCAGTGGAAAATACCAACAATATTTATCCAACAAATATTTTACTACACAAAATGGGAATTCACGACTCCCACATTGTTCATATTGCTCAGAAATGGATTATATTTGTTTGTAGACTGCTCAAAAACGAAAAAATCTATGGAAGACCATTAAAGATAGATTTTCTATGAAATTAGGTAAACGAGTTGTTCTAGAAAGGAAGGACATATTACTTGGATTAACATTTGCCAGTGGAGTTTGCCAAACTGAAATTCAGGAGATAAATAGAATATTATCGGTAGCTAAAATGGCAGTATCAAAGTACAAATATGGAGGAGGGGGAAATCTGATTGAAATATTCAATTTCAACGCAAAATTAAGAAACATTGATATCTAACCTAATATTTTCGTCAGCTATTTTTTCTTTCTGTTTTTCATTTTTCGTTTAAAGATGGGTTGGGGGATGGGGGATGGTTGTTATTCGGATGTTTTGTCTTAGGTATTTCACTTTATTTTATTTTATTTTATCTTTATATTCTATTAATGTTTTCTTGCTTTTGTTTTCATGTTTATAGTGGATTTTTGTTTTGAAATAATGAATTTAATAAAACAAGGAGAAAAAAAAGAAAACAAGAAAAGCAATGATGAATGGAAGCACAACAGACCGCAGAGGCTACCCCAAAATAACCATTACTATATTCATCACTATCCTAAGTTCATTTAACAGTCAAAATTTCTACAAGTATGAGTATCATTATAATCATCTCTTATACTAATAAAAAAAGGGAAAAAAAAAGAAAAAGGGGGGGAGGGGATGGGGGGATGGGGGAGGGGGAAGGGAGGAGGGGACGGGGAGGGAGGGAGAAGGAGAGGGAGAGGGAGAGGGAGAGGAGAGGAGGGATAGGACCGCAGAGGCTGCCCCAAAATGACCATTACTATATTCATCACTATCCTAAGTTCATTTAACAGTCACAATTTCTACAAGTATGACTATCATTATAATCATCTCTTATACTAATAAAAATATAGAGAAAAAAAGAAGAGGGGGAGGAGGAGGGGGGGAGGGGGAGGGGGAGAGGCAGAGGAGATGGAGAGGGAGAGGAGAGGGAAAGGGAGAAGGAGAGGAGAGGGTGAGGAAGAGGAAGAGACGGAGAAGGAGGAAGCTATAGGTAGATAGATAGGCAGAGTGAGAAAAAACAAAGATATATAATATAGGTTTGATTGAAATGGGACTAAATAACAAATCTGCAATGGTCTAATAGCCGTTCATCTGCTGACGTTTGATATATATATGAGCGAAAAAAAAAGAAGAAAAACCAACAAAACAAACCCAACAAAAACAAAAACTACAAACCAATAACTGTTGATTTACCCAAATTATGTTTGAAATTGTTGTAGATTTATATTATTTGTTCTTTTCTTAGTTATAAGTAATTGTCTTGTGTTTTTAAACATATTTGAGCTCATCTGGTAGACCAGTTAACACGCCCCCTCCCTTTCTCCTCCTCCCCCCTCCACCAATTTGTTTTTAGAAAAACAATCCAACCAACAACAACAAAAGAAAAAAAAAAAAAAATACAAATGTGTTGTTGATAAAAATAAATTATTATAAAACTGATGTTGAGATAAGCCAGCTGATAACGCTTAACTCACATCCCCACCCTCACCCCTTCCCCCCCCTCCTCCAAAAAAGAAGTATAAAATATGTAGATAAAACATAACATATACATAGACCTACAGGTTTGTATATATTATTATGATAGCATGTAAATGATATGTTAATTAATTTCAAAGCCTGCTGATTTATACTAATTTATAGAACGGTTGTGATTGCAGTGCATCACAAGCTTCAAGAGTCAACCACGTGACATCTGCAGTAATCTGACCTGTTCTCGCGTTCATTGGCAGGGTGCATCTGGCTAGGTCTAACATTAATATGCCTTTTGATCTGAGATCAAAGAAATCCAAGAATTCGCCTAACCGCGCTAGGTCTAACAATTTTTTGCATCGAAAGTTAATGCGGTATCGATATAAAATGTTACCGTACAGTGTCCATTCATGAGTCCTAATTGAAAATCATTTTTATGACCATAAACACAACAGAGCCATATTATGTAAGAGGAAAGTGGTAGAAGACCTCAATTAAAAAAAGCCATCAAAATTGTTCGTACTGCAAAGGAGATATGAATTATGAAGATTTTAAAAAAATCTCAAAGATAAGTGTATAGAGTACGACTCAGAGAAGGCTCAGATTGCCGACGAACAGACGAGTGGTGTTTGAGTCCCTGAAAGCATACAGTTTCATCAACAGCAATATAACGGATTCAGATGCAAAACTACTTATATTTTCAACAAGAGAAAATATTGCGCATCTCCAGTCAGCGGAGCGAGTGTTTGGAGACGGGAATTTTAAGTACTGTCCATGAAAATGTATTTATTCTGATTTTTATATACAAAATGTATAAAAATAAAACCAACAAACCATTTCTAATGCGGCCTTGCCCAAGATCGAAACGCAGAAGAGAAAGGTTTTTTTATCTTCAATTCAGAATATTTGAAATGTAAATGAAATTGTGTTTCGATACCTGCTGTAGATATTAGATTTTCCACATCGATACTTTTAGACCTAGTGTGGTGTCGGCAAATTCAAAGCTGGTGTCGATATCCTTACACAATGTTAGACCTAGCGTGGTATCGGCATCCTTACACAATGTTAGGCCTAGAGTGGTGTCGACATCCTTACACAATGTTAGACCTAGTGTGGTGTCGGCATCCTTACACAATGTTAGACCTAGTGTGGTGTCGGCATCCTTACACAATGTTAGACCTAGTGTGGTGTCGGCAAATTCAAAGCTGATGTCGACATCCTTACACAATGTTAGACCTAGACTGGTGTCGACATCCTTACACAATGTTAGACCTAGAGTGGTGTCGACATCCTTACACAATGTTAGACCTAGAGTGGTGTCGACATCCTTACACAATGTTAGACCTAGAGTGGTATCGCTATCCTTACACAATGTTAGATCTAGAGTGGTATCGCTATCCTTACACAATGTTAGATCTAGAGTGGTGTCGATATCCTTACACAATGTTAGACATAGCGTGGTATCGCTATCCTTACACAATGTTAGATCTAGACTGGTGTCGACATCCTTACACAATGTTAGATCTAGAGTGGTGTCGACATCCTTACACAATGTTAGATCTAGAGTGGTGTCGACATCCTTACACAATGTTAGATCTAGAGTGGTATCTGTATCCTAACACAATATTAGTGGTGGACCTAAAGTGGTATCTGTATCCTTACACAATGTTAGAATAGAGTGGTGTCGACATCCTAACACAATATTAGACCTAGAGTGGTATCTGTATCCTTACACAATGTTAGACATAGAGTGGTATCGATATTCTTACACAATGTTAGACCTAGAGTGGTGTCGACATTCTTACACAATGTTAGACCTAGAGTGGTGTCGACATCTTACACAATGTTAGACCTAGAGTGGTATCGATATTCTTACACAATGTTAGATCTAGAGTGGTATCGATAGACAATGTTACAATATCGATATCCTTACACAATGTTAGATCTAGAGTGGTATCGATATTCTTACACAATGTTAGATCTAGAGTGGTATCGATATTCTTACACAATGTTAGATCTAGAGTGGTATCGATATTCTTACACAATGTTAGATCTGTGGTATCGATATTCTTACACAATGTTAGATCTAGAGTGGTATCGATATTCTTACACAATGTTAGATCTAGAGTGGTATCGATATTCTTACACAATGTTAGATCTAGAGTGGTATCGATATTCTTACACAATGTTAGACCTAGAGTGGTATCGCTATCCTTACACAATGTTAGATCTAGAGTGGTATCGATATCCTAACACAATATTAGACCTAGAGTGGTATCTGTATCCTTACACAATGTTAGACCTAGAGTGGTATCGATATTCTTACACAATGTTAGATCTAGAGTGGTGTCCACATCGTTACACAATGTTAGACCTAGCTCGGTGCTTCCCATTATACCGCGACTTCAAATAAACACGTGTGTCCCTTCCAAGTTAGCATACCCCGACTTTAAACGTACAGGTGTGTCCCTTCCAAGTTAGCATACCGCGACTTCAAATGAATAGGTGTGTCCCTTCCAATTTAACATACTGCGACTTTAAACGTACAGGTGTGTCCCTTCCAAGTTAACACACTGCGACTTTAAATGTACAGGTGTGTCCCTTCCAAGTTAACATACTGCGACTTTAAATCAACAGGTGTGTCCCTTCCAAGTTAACATACCGCGACTTCAAATGAACAGGTGTGTCCCTTCCAAGTTAACATACCGCGACTTCAAATGAACAGGTGTGTCCCTTCTAAGTTAACATACCGCCACTTTAAATCAACAGGTGTGTCCCTTCCAAGTTAGCATACCGTGACTTCAAATAAACAGGTGTGTCCCTTCCAATTTAACATACTGCGACTTTAAACGTACACGTGTCCCTTTCAAGTTAACATTCTGCGACTTTAAATGTACAGGTGTATCCCTTCCAAGTTAACATATTGCGACTTTAAATGTACAGGTGTGTCCCTTCCAAGTTAATATACTGCGACTTTAAATGTACAGGTGTGTGTCCTTCCAAGTTAACATACTGCGACTTTAAATGTACAGGTGTGTCCCTTCCAAGTTAACATACCGCGACTTCAAATGAACAGGTGTATCCCTTCCAAGTTAACATACCGCGACTTCAAATGAACAGGTGTGTCCCTTCCAAGACATCAAGGGTGACATCTTTTTTTGCACACACGAAAACGTTAGCTTTTTTTCTCTTTCCGTATTTTTCCTTGTTCTTTTACTCTTAGATTTCTAATCATTTTCATTTTCTTTTAATACACCTACATAATCTCTTCTTTCTCTTTTAATATCACTACCTCTTCTTTTACTCGTTTCTCTACGTTTTTGATTTCGTTTTTTATTTTTACCTTTTTATTTCTTTTTTCGTCCTGTTCGTTCTCTATTCTACTTATAGCGCTTTACCCCTTTATATAGGCTCAAAGCGATTTACAACGTGTCATAATTATTATTATAATCACGGGATAAGTATAAAAACCATTTACATAATAATAATAATAATAATAATAATAATAATAATAATAATAATAATAATAATAATAATAATAATAATAATAATTATAATAATAATAATAATAATAATAATAATAATAATAATAATAATAATAATATATGCATATATATAGCGCCATTCACCTCTAATTAGTCTCATGGCACTTTACTTACTTAAGACAATAAATACATTTGAACATTGAAAACTACAGTAGAAATGACAATGAAATGTGAAACAGATAAAAGACACATTATGTGGTTTGAAATTTCATTAAAAGATGTATTGTCAAAAGAATGATAAGATACAGTGTTAAAGCATTATTTAAAACATTCATTAAAAGATACGTTTTGAGGGAAGACTTGAATGAGTTTAAAGAGTTCATTCCCTTTTTCATGCAGACCATTCCACAACATTGGACCATAGTATGAAAATGATATGTCCCCGTATGATTTCAGACTTGGTTGAAGAAGTGATGCCACAGAGCTACTGGATCGGAATGGTGTAGCTGACACTCTATAAGAAATAAACTCTCTGAGGTAGACAGAAAAGTATGGATCATGAAAACATTGATAGATCAATGTCGCAATCTTAAATCTGATACGATATTTCACTGACAGCCAATGTAATTCTTTCAGTGTTGGTGCGATGTGGTCAGTTTTTTCTCTTTTTAACTAAGCGTGCTGCACTATTTTAGACTGCTATGATTTATTTATACGATTTTCTGCCACCCCATCCAAAAGTGACAAATGAACATGCTAATATATTTATACGATCTTCTGCCACCCCATCCAACAGTGACAAATAAACATGCTAATATATTTATTCGATCTTCTGCCACCCCATCCAACAGTGACAAATAAACATGCTAATTTATTTATACGATTTTCTGCCACCCCATCCTAAAAAGTCACAAATGAACATGCTAATATATTTATACGACGATCTTCTGCCACCCCATCCAAATAAACATGCACGGACAAATGACAAATAAACATGCTAATTTATTTATACGATTTTTTGCCACCCCATCCAAAAGTCACAAATGAACATGCTAATTTATTTGCTGCACTTTCTATGATAAGGGGTCTAATAAGAGCAATTTTGCGTAATTCAGAATAACAAGATTTTCAAAGATAGGTAGTATGATCGTCCACTGAGAGAACTGAGTAAAAAATGACGCCACAGTTTTTAACTCTTGTCTTTACTGGAATGTTTATGCCACATATCGTGGTCGTGAGAATGGTCAGGTTGTTTATTTGAGATCTAGTGCCAAAAACAATTACTTCAGTTTTATCTTCCACTTGTTTGACATCATATTTCTAAATCCGTAAGAGCATGGGTGTGTTTTCATAATGTGACGATTTATACAATTGTGTGTCATCAGCGTATGTGTCATAATTAAAACCATGTTGAGAGACTGTTTCACCTAGAGGTTGAATGTACAGAGAACATAACATAGGGCCAAGAACATACCCCTGACGCGCACCCAATTTAAATTGCACTAGAAGTGATTTTGTGCTTTATTTCAACATACTGGTATCTGTACCAGTTATTTCAAATGAATCAAGTAGTCGTGTTATCAAAATTTCATGATTAATTGTATCAAAGTCTGCCGACAGATCCAACGACACAAGAACATAAACTAAACCGTAATCATAGGCATTAAGCAAATCAGTTTTAACCTTCATGAGGACTGTTTCAGTACTATGCTTGGTTCTGTAAGCAGATTAATACTTTTCAAAAATATTATTATCTTTGAGGTGGTTGGTACTTTGTGATATAACAACCTTGTCTAAAATCTTCGAAAGAAATTGTAACTAGATATTGATTTGTAGTTTTTTCAGAATATTATGATCAAGGCATATTTTCTTAAGTATGGGCCTGGTCTATGCCTTTTTGAACTCATCGGTTATATTTCCTGTTCTAAGAGATATGTTTAAGCTTGGTAATGTAAGGTAAGAAATGTCAAAACATTCATAGAACAATGATACAGGCAAGGGGTCAAGTTGACATAGTTTTCTGGGTGATTTAGTGATAACATTTTTAATGAATATGTCATTGACATGTGAGGAGCTTTCAATTTTAAACCAACTTTAAAAACATGTTATGTTGTAAATTATTACTATATGCAATTATTACTGTATGAACACACACACACACAAACACACATACACAAAACACACACACACATACAATCACAACGGTAAGATTGTAAACGTATTCACTGTGTGGGTATCACTGTCTTAAAAAAATCTTATTAGACTCTTTGGTTCCTTTTTATATGGGCGGTTATCGGATGTAAGTGATAATACACCAATTCCTTTCTTTCTCTGTCTTACATTGTGGTTATCGGATGTAAGTGATAATACACCAATTCCTTTCTTTTGCTGTCTTACATTGTGGTTATCGGATGTAAGTGATAATACACCAATTCCTTTCTTTCTCTGTCTCACATTGCGGTTATCGGATGTAAGTGATAATACACCAATTCCTTTCTTTCTGTCTTACATTGTGGTTATCGGATGTAAGTGATAATACATCAATTCCTTTCTTTTTCTGTCTCACATTGTGGTTATCGGATGTAAGTGATAATACACCAATTCCTTTCTTTTTCTGTCTCACGTTGCGGTTATCGGATGTAAGTGATAATACACCAATTCCTTTCTTTCTCTGTCTCACATTGCGGTTATCGGATATAAGTGATAATACACCAATTCCTTTCTTTCTCTGTCTCACATTATGCTTTTCATCTTGCTGGTTCCTCTTAATTCGTCCGGCGATCAACGCATATGGTGGACGGTGTCAAATAGAATGAATCAAACAAAGCTGAAAGACATAGGGATGACTTAGAGCTAGGTCGAAAAGGTGGCACAGTACAGCAATCGCTTGGGGGCTCTTGTTGGGGGCCTATGCCCAACGAGGGGTGACAAAGCATGAGGACAAACAAAACTCTCCTTTGCTTTTCCTTTCTGTTATTTTCCTTTGATCTAAGACTTTGTGACATTTACATAAGTGTGTAATCGATACTACATGTTTTGTCTGTTGTCCAAAACGTCGCAATTTTTTTTCTCTCACCTGCAGTAGCGTTGTTTGCTTAGTCGGTAGAGCGTTAGAATACCACACTGAGTCTCCTGTTCGATTCCCAGTCCGGGTCGTTTTTTTCTGGCTCTCCCAGCAGCGAAATGGGTAACGAGGTCTATTTAGACTCTGCGAATGTAAAGGCGGCCCGGAAAGCAAAGGCAAGCTATCACATTATGCCGTATGCCCAGAAAAATCAGGACTTTACTCCTGATTACCTTACGATCAACTCTGAGTATGGGACTTACTTTACTTGTAGTGGAGTTGTCTTTTAATTTTGTGTGTGTCATTTATTCTTCTGCCCATAATTTGTATTGGCAGTTATCGGGCGCGAGTAGTAAGTTCTAACTCTTTATGTTTACTCCTTCACACCTTCTCCTTGTTTTCACCTCTACTTAATTCGTGTCGGTGGCCGAGTAGTAAGGCTGTCGGACGGGATGATGAGGTGGCCGGGTTCGAGTCCTGACAAAGCGAGGTCCCCGACGTTGTGTTCCTTGGGAAAGACGCTTAACACGCATTTCCCCAACTCGACCCAGGTGCATGTGGGTACAAGAACTAACTTGGTAGTGAAAACATGCGACAGACTATTATCATCACCTGTTCCCTTTCACGTTATAGAAACTGGGATAAACTCCAGCTCTGTGGGCAGTAATGACCTTGAAGGAACTGTACTGTACTTTAATTCATCTCAAGATCACCGCAGATATACTATGTGCATACGGCACATTGCAATAAAAACCAGCGATACAAACAAAATCCCACAATGTGTGTAGCTCGTCACGTCTGACGTCACCCATTATTGGCCACCTATGTATTAATAAAGACAGAACAAACACGTGCCGTTTCGGGTATAACCCTTCGTCAGACAACAAACGAGAAATACAAGTCTAGATGTAAGTACTACCTCCGGGCATCACACAATGTGATGTCAGAAGAAAAAAACACAAAGGAGAAAGAAAAAAGAAAGAAAAAGACAGTGATAAGAAACGTAGCAGGGGTGCGAAGAATGGGCGAGAGTGGAAGGTTCCAGATCTAGAATGAAATAAAAATATGAAAATAAGTAAGTAATAAAAGGGAAAAGGGAGGGAGAGAGAGAGAGAGAGAGAGAGAGAGAGAGAGAGAGAGAGAGAGAGAGAGAGAGAGCAGAGAGAGAGAGAGAGAGAGAGAGAGAGAGAGAGAGAGAGAGAGAGAGAGAGAGAGAGAGAGAGAGAGAGAGAGAGAGAGAGAGGGAGGGAGGGAGAGAGAGAGAGAGAGAGAGAGAGAGAGAGAGAGAGAGAGAGAGAGAGAGAGAGAGAGAGAGAGAGAGAGAGAGAGAGAGGAGAAGAGAGAGAGAGAGAGAGAGAGAGAGAGAGAGAAGAGAGAGAGAGAGAGAGAGAGAGAGAGAGAGAGAGAGAGAGAGAGAGAGAGAGAGAGAGAGAGAGAGAGAGAGAGAGAGAGAGAGAGAGAGAGAGAGAGAGAGAGAGAGAGAGAGAGAGAGAGAGAGAGAGAGAGAGAGAGAGAGAGAGAGAGAGAGAGAGAGAGAGAGAGAGAGAGAGAGAGAGAGAAAGAGGAGGGAGAGAGGGAGGGAGAGAGAGAGAGAGAGAGGAGAGGAGAGAGAGAGAGGAGAGGAGAGAGAAAGAAAAGAGGAGAGAGAGAGAGAGAGAGAGGAGGAGAGGAGGTGGGAACAAGCGAATGGAGTTGACTATCTTTCTCAGAGAGATAGCAATCAAGACACTTCTGACATCATTGTGATGCGGAGGTATACTTACTTATCTAGATTCTAGATATTTCTCGTTTGTTGTCTGATGAAGAGTTATACCCGAACGTGTCTTTATTAATGAGTGGTCACTTATTGTCATATTTCGCCTTTGACTTCACTTCACCGTGGCTCCTTCGTATTATTCACTATGTATTGTGAAAGGGGGTTGGGTGCACTCCATGAAATTTGTGTCTCAATGGTTGGTAAAAACTTTATAATCTGCCCAAAAGTTGTTTTTTTTAGTTGTGTTTTTCTGTGCTGCTCTTGACCTTGGTCTTTGTTTGGTCTATTTCGTTTTGTTTTGTTGTGGGGTTTCTCCGATTGTAATTTGAACCCGATGACTCATCGCTGAATA
>JAXRKP010001616.1:0-12500 GCA_037039925.1 Doris montereyensis
TTTCGAATTCATATTATATTATGATGACCAAATATTTAGAACACGAGGGGTAAAGTTATGGCATCTTCCACCTTGACAAACACACACCCACACACACACACACACACGCATACACACAATCGCACAATCCTTAGATTGAGATGTCGCTAAGAAAATCTTACCTAAAAATCGAGACGACGTCGTGAGTGACCAGATCTGAGTACTGGGGTCATGAACTTGACATAACAATAATGATATTATAATATATTTCAAGACCCAAGGCAGGTCAGTAACGGTACCGACGCAGCGAGAACTACGATGTGTTCAATACGGTGTTACGTGAGGTTTACCTACCTTGACAATCGATTGTGATAACTTTCGGCGTCTTTTTCAGCACGGCACAAATTATAATTATAGCTTAAGAAGACACCGTTTATCCCTTAGAATAAAAAACAAAACCGAACACAAACCAATTAAAACATCGATACAAATAGCGAATAGCGTAAATAACATTAAAATCTTATAAACGTTACAAAAGACTAGCATGCTTTTCGGAATTGCGGTATAACGAAAACATCGTTAATTTACTTTTTATGTCGTTATGGTATACAAAGTGTCCACTTTCAGAAGAAGAAAAATATGTAAAAGGCCAAATTATACTAATTGTGTTCAAACAAGGTAGAATCGTAGTGTCACTTTGATCCTGCTGTTCATTGGACCGATTTTCAAAATTATCATACATGTACTAATATAACACAAACTAAAACAAAAATGAATGAGAAACAAAAATGAATGAGAAACAGAAATTGCAAAAAAGGTATATGGCGAAAAGAGTACTTTTTGGCAATGAGCTCTATATTACATACACAAAACACACACACACGCACACACACACACATATATATATATATATATATATATATATATAAATACACACACACACACATAAACATACATGTATATATGTATTTGTGTATGTGTGTGTGTGTTATGTACATTACCTGTATTACACGCACGCACTGACACACGAAGATTCGGGAATCAAAGGGAGGAAAAGGCAGACAAATTCTTCACATTGCAATATTTCGCTTCTAGATCTACTTCTAATGGCGCGACGGTAAAAAATAAAAAAACAAAAAAAAACAATTCCATCAACACTTACTGAGCTCATAGTCGTTGCTTTGCCTTCCTCTTGCATACGAATGAAATGAGTTGATGGATAAACGTTGAATTGAACCAGCAATCTCTCTCTATCACAGTATCTCTCGCGCTCTCTCTCTCTCTGTGTCTATACACACACACACACACACTCCTCCTCTATATATCAGACGTTTGTATCGGGGAGCCGTGTGCATCGCTGCAAACGGTTCGCGCGAGAGCGTCGTTGGTTCGCGTGCTCGCGTCAATAGAGTGCAAAGCCTCGTGACAAACCCAAGGAGGAGGGATGTTGAGCGGCCGGTGTTACGCCTTGACAGTGACACTACAGCAGTTTAGACGCCGTCTTCCAAGGCCTTGCGTCTTCCCTTTTTACACACATACACGACCTACGTGGTATGGGAACGTGGGAAATATAATAAATAAGTCGTGACGATAACAATTACAATTACCATCATGCCATAGCACTTTAATGCATACATGTCGTATAATAATAATAATAATAATAATAATAATAATAATAATATATGCTATTTTTCAGTATTATGTAGATCTAGAATCTAGGTACAGTTAGCTCTGTTGACCTGGCAGTTGATAATAAATTGCTTTAATCGGCCTAAGAAATGTGGTTATATTCAAGTGTTCACTGTCTATATAACAAACTAACTAAATAATAAATAAAACATAATATATATATATATATATATATATATAAAATAATTCTACGATAAATAAAAAAACGATAAAAAACCCACCTCAACCACCCCCCTAACAACACACAAAATAAAACAATAACCCCCAAACAAACAGATGCTGAAACTACTTTGCCTGCATCTCGTAGTTCACACCGTCACTTCCTGTACACAGGTCCTCAGTACTCCGTTCATACAGTTACTTTGTGTACACAGGTCCTGTCAGTACTTACAGTTCATACAGTCACTTCGTACAGTACGCAGGTCCTATCAGTACTTCGTTCATACAGTCACTTCGTGTACACAGGTCCTGTCACGTCAGTACTTCGTTCATACCATCACTTCGTGTACACAGGTCCTATCAGTACTTCGTTATCAATCACTTCGTGTCAGGTCCTGTCACGTCAGTACTTCGTTCATACCATCACTTCGTGTACACAGGTCCTATCAGTACTTCGTTATAACAATCACTTCGTGTACACAGGTCCTGTCACGTCAGTACTTCGTTCATACCATCACTTCGTGTACACAGGTCCTGTCTTCGTTATAACAATACTTCAGGTCCTTCATACTTCGTTATAACAATCACTTCGTGTACACAGGTCACGTCAGTACTTCGTTCATACCATCACTTCGTGTACACAGGTCCTATCAGTACTTCGTTATCAGTCACTTCGTACTTCGTTACCATCACATCACCATCACTTCGTGTACACAGGTCCTGTCAGTATTTCATTCATATCGTCACTTCGTGTACACAGGTCCTGTCACGTCAGTACTTCGTTCATACCATCACTTCGTGTACACAGGTCCTGTCATGTCAGTACTTCGTTCATACCATCACTTCGTGTACACAGGTCCTGTCAGTACTTCGTTCATTCATACTTCGTGTACACAGGTCCTGTCAGTACTTCGTTCATACAATCACAGTACACAAGTCCTGTCAGTACTTCGTTCATACCATCACTTCGTGTACACAGGTCCTGTCAGTATTTTCATTCATACCGTCACTTCGTGTACACAGGTCCTGTCAGTACTTTTCATTCATAGGTCCTGTCACGTCACTTCGTTCATACCGTCACTTCGTGTACACAGGTCCACGTCAGTATTTCATTCATACCGTCACTTCGTGTACCCAGGTCCTGTCAGTATTTCATTCATACCGTCACTTCGTGTACCCAGGTCCTGTCAGTACTTCGTTCATACCGTCACTTCGTGTACACAGGTCCTGTCAGTACTTCGTCTATACCGTCACTTCGTGTACACAGGTCCTGTCAGTACTTCGTC
Source organism: Doris montereyensis (assembly GCA_037039925.1). NCBI lineage: Eukaryota > Metazoa > Mollusca > Gastropoda > Nudibranchia > Dorididae > Doris > Doris montereyensis. The sequence goes on from JAXRKP010001616.1 coordinate 3,114, forward strand.
CATCCTGAGTGCTCGTGATCAGACTGCAAGGGTAGGCGTAGTGGGGGAGGTGGGGGGGGGGATACAGAGTGGGGGTCGGTTGTTCAAGAATCCCAGGTGAAAGGAGGTATGTTCAAGAATTTCAGGTGAGTATAATATATAGCACCACACATTCGCATAAGGATCTGAAGCTGAGGAGGACCAGCCCAATATCCATGTTGTGGGCAAGAGATAAAAAAGTGCGCACAGTTGAGAAATGTCTGCGCACACTCATGAAGAACAACAGCTCGCATACCACCTCCCCCCCACCCCCCCACAAAAACAAACAAACAAACAACCCAAAACAAACCCCAACAACAACAACAACAACAACAGAACAACAAAAAAACCACAACATAACTGGGATCTTTTCGTCACTCTGCACAGCATCAAAACCTTGCGCACACAGGATTACAGAAGATTAGAGGATACAGAAAGATAAAAGATTAGTGAAAGAGGAAAAGGAAAGAAGTAGTACCTACCAGTAGCGCTCACCAACCGCCCGAAATTAAATACGGAGACAACAGCAACAACAACATATACGGCCAACCAAGAAAACATTAATACAACGATATAAAAGGCCTGCCAACAACACAGACCATCAACAAATCAGAGACGGGAATAGATAGTGTGTGTGTGTGTGTGTGGGGGTGGGGCGGGTGGGGTGGGAATCGCTCACAAGTGAGTTGTCAAGCCCTTCCTGTGACTTGGTGATAGGAAATAGAGTCAAAGATTACGTAACAGTTAAGGAAAGTTTAAAATAAAAATGGAAAGAAGGAAGGAGGTTGGGGGGGGGGGGGGGGGGATAGAACATCACCCCAACAACCAAAACGCAGGGTGTCTCTAAATTATTATCCGCTAAAGAATGGAAATTACTTTTTTTAAAACGGTTACGCTTCAGAAACAACTGGGTTCATTTTAACATTGTTGAAAATGTATGATAATTCGTTTACTGACACCTATATCATCAACGTCCGGCAACTGGTTGCTGTATTCTAGACTTGTACATGAGTCCCGCACATTTCCTATCAGCTTCACCAGACGCTGTTCCAATTCATTTCATGGGTTTCCTATCGTTAAGAGTGTTGCATAGGCTACTGCTTTTCGGATCTTAATTTTCTGATGAATTAGTGTCTTTGACTGGTGAAAATACTAATCTGGATATGGCCCCAAAAGAAAAAGTCGAAGGGAGTAATATCCGACGATCTAGCTGCAGGCCAAGCGATGGGTCCATCCTCCCAATCCACCTGCCCGGAAAACGTTCACCAAGGAAGCGTCTTACTTTAAGGGCCCCAATGAGGAAGAGTGCCGTCTTGCTGAGAGATAATATCATCACCAGGTTGTAAAGCATCAAAGTGAGGGACAGCATACACTTCTAACATGTATCCAGTTGCGTCGTCGACGTTATGGTGTTCTCGCTAAAGAGGAACGGTCCAATGACTCTGTTTTTCACCAAAGCGCACCAGACATTGCTGTTCGGGGAGTTATGACTGATTTCAAGTGACTCGTCTGGTTTCTGGGTCCCCTAAACTCGCGCATTGTGTCGATTGACTGCTGCAAGGACGAAATTTAAGGCTGTTTGCAACGTGTAAAGATAGTATGCCAGTTTCTTTCGATATACCCTTAGTATAGTTGCCTTGCTGCGTGCCTAAGGGATTGCTTGGGAGTCTTCAAAAAGGGTCCTTATGTTGTTAATTTGGTCTCCTGAGGCAAGCTTTCTACCCCTCTTAACTTCACTGTTGTTTAAGCATACCCGTATCTGGCATGGTTTTGCTCCATGTACTAATTATTTTCTCTGTCGGCAGCTTTTTAACAAATTATCTTTTGTATCATCTTTTCACTTTTGTCGGCGACTTCATTTCGCGAAGCCATAAGACAGCCTTTGCCATTTCATTGTCGCTCTCCATTGTTGTTGATGTTTGTTACGTTACTGTTTGCGATTTTCACTTATTTCACAGCATTTATTGCTCACATCATCATGTAAGACTAATAAGAGCCAATGGCCCCATTCTCACAAGAAGCATATCACACACACACACACACACACACACACACACACTCACACACACACACACACACACACACACACACACAAAACAATCCAAAAACATTCTGATAAAATTATCTGATCTACATCGTGCATTTTATTTTAGTGTCTTTATGCCAATCCGCTTGTAAAGTTATTTCAATTCTCTATTGGGTAATAATTTAGAGACACCATGTAAATCAAAACACAACATGCGATTTGTCAAGCACAATATTTGTTTGACTTGATTAGAAGTAGGGTCAACTGTTATGATACAGTTTATGAATTTTAAAATCGGGTGAAAGCCTTGAGATAAAACCCCCAACAAAAACATCAACACACATACAGACACTATCACACACATGAGCCTTTCCAAAACACAAGACAAGAGACTTTTCAACCTACCCACGGACCACGGCTCAAATCTTTCTTTTGTTTCCCATTGTCTGTCCGCTCGCAAGGACATAAAAGCTTACCAACAGCAGTTCGCTGGACAAAGTCAAAGGGCGAGGTCAGCGCAACGTAAAGCGCAAACAAAGGTAAGCTGTTAAAAGCTTAATGTAAAGCTACCAACACAAGCTTTAGTATGTGTGTGTTTGTTTGTTTGTGTATGTAGTATGTATGCATGTATGTATGTATGTATGTATGTATGTATGTATGTATGTATGTATGTATGTATGTATGTATGTGTGTATGTATGTGTATTATATTATGTATGTATGCATGCGTGTGTGTGTGTGTGTTTGTTTATGTATGTAGTATGTATTTATGCATGTATGTATGAATGCACGTATGTATGTATGTATGTATGTATGTATGTATGTATGTATGTACATATGTATGTATTTATTATGCATGTATGCATGCATGTGTGTGTTTGTTTATGTATGTAGTATGTATGTATGTATGTATGTATGTATGTATGTATGTATGTGTGTATGTATGTAGCTATGAACGTATTACGTATGTATGTATGTATGTATGTATGTATGTATGTATGTATGTATGTATGTATGTATGTATGTATGTATGTATGTATGTATGCACACATGCATGTATGTATATATGTATGTATGTATGTATGTATGTATGTATATATATATAAAGTATGTATGTATGTATGTATGTATGTATGTATGTATATATATATAAAGTATGTATATGTATGTATGTATGTATGTATGTATGTATGTATGTATGTATGTATGTATGTATGTATGTATGTATGTATGTATGTATGTATGTATGTATGTATGTATGTATGTATGTATGTATGTATGTACGTGTATGTATGTATGTATGTATGTATGTATGTATGTATGTATGTATGTATGTATGTATGTATGTATGTATGGGTAGAAGAAAACCTCGGCAAAAATGTTCGACTACCGTCGGGGCTTGCGCCTACGACCTCTTGGTTGAGACACTATGCCTCCGGACTAACGAGTAACCCCATCATACAGATCAATAAGACACACCATCATCCTGTCCTAAAAGAAAGAAAAAAAAACCCCACAACAACAATAAAACATAAGCAAAAACAAAAATCAATAAGACACAAAAACAACGCACACAAAACAACAACAACCCAAAATAAACCACGGACAGAAACATATCCCCCTAACACACAACAATCCCTTCCCCACCCAACAACAATAAAAAAAAAAACACTCATAAAAAATAACATTACCCAACAAAAAACTACTCCTTTGGTAAAAAAAACGAACCCAAAACAACAACAAAAACAAACTACAACAAAACCAAAAAACAAAATCTTACCGGATTAAGGCTCATTAAAAAACAACCGACAACCCCTCCGCCCCCCCCTCCCCAATAAAAAGAATCAATTGAAAACAAAAACTTGTAACTCTCTCTCTCTCTCTCTCTCTCTCTCTCTCTCTCTCTCTCTCTCTCTCTCTCTCTCTCTCTCTCTCTCTCTCTCTCTGTCTCTCTCTCTCTTCATCTCTCTCTGTCTCTGTCTCTGTCTCTGTCTCTGTCTCTCTCTCTCTCTCACACACACACATACACACTCACTTGAGCGTAACTATGACCACCGCCAAGCTGTTACACAAACATTCCCATTATCACCCCCCACCCCAGACCTTGTCCAAAATGAAATAGTAAGATTCAACCTACATTCTGAATTCAACACGATTACGTCTTTGAACATTTACGTTGAACAAACTGACATAGATCTACTGCCGTGTAAGCACTTTGCACACACTGGGTATGTTTAGACAAAATACCTACATGCCATTCAATCTTCATATTAATAGAAAAAGTCTGTGTCGGCAGTCATTACCAGGAAGCAGGAAATATGAGTAGGTCAGTGGATCCCCGCCGTTATAATACTTCATCCACTGATCCGTGTCAGCCCGCCAAAGAAATCAAATGAATGGGTTTCCTCTTGAGCCCACGTATCAGTGCCACTACTGTCACTGTTATCGTTCCAGCAAATTTTGTGAAAAACATGAAGAGTAGTACCACGTGCGGTGATCTCATGGATAATTTAAAACAAAACAAAACAAACGAAAACAAAACAGGGTCACAAATGAAAAATGAACTAATCGTCGTGAACTTTGGGAAACCCCCCCCAAGAAATTGCAAATAATCGCCTGCCTCCTTCTCCTTGCTGTAAAAAAAAATAATCCAAACAATTTTTTTAAAATTCCCAAGAAAGATAAAACAAGCTCAAAAAGACCCGAAACGAAACTGGAGAAAAAAAGAAGACACGAATATTTCCTTATGCAAACAACAGACAATGCTGCAAAAGTGACGAAACTGTCGATTATGCAGTGTGAGTATGCGCAAGAGATTTATAAATATGAAACAGCTTGGTTTTTCAATTGCCAAATGGTGTCAACGCATCGAGTTCAACCAAGGCCATCTATAATCTACACTTGGTTCAACCCTTCTATAAACTCCGAATTTCAACAAGAATTAAATGAACGCATACTAAAGTAAACAATGGATGAGGATAAAGTAACCCCCCCCCCCCCCTGGGCGAACATTACACATGATATTATTATGTAGAGGAGCGTAGTTTGAGGAGTGCGGTTAAGGAGTTGAAGGAGTGTAGTTGAGTTTAAGAAGCTCGGTTAAGGAGTTTAAGGAGTGTAGTTGAGTTTAAGAAGCTCGGTTAAGGAGTTTAAGGAGTGTAGGTGAGTTTAAGAAGCTCGGTTAAGGAGTTTAAGGAGCGTCGTAAAGGAATTTAGGGAGCGTAGTCAGCTTGGTTGATAGTGCGCTCATGGCGAGGCGAATGGTGCCGACGCGGGGGTCGCGGATCCGATTATAATGGTGCCCCAAACTTTTTTTCTTCTCCAGTCTCTTCCTTTGGATTTGTTTCGTCTTTGTGTCTTAGGGGCGTTAATATCATTTCATGTCTTCATTCATCACATTGTGATATATAAAGCAGCGCACGTTCCGCGTATTTACATCATAGACATGAATACTTCATCATAGTAGGAAACGGCATTTTCACGATAATAATTGAGTATAGAATTTCAGTTGCCAGTTGGATCGCGATGGCAATGATCCGATTCCACTTCAGCGTCCAAAGAGAACTTGCCACGGTCCAACGAAGGGAGACACTTTGAGAGTCAACGACGTAAGTGAATAATATAAGAAATGAGAGGTTGAAGTTGAAGAGAGGTTTCAGTAGGGTACAGTGACGAATTTGTTGCAGACGGTGGGGGGGGGGGTGGGAGGGTTTGGTATGGGGCTCTTGTTTCATCGCCAATATTGTTAATCCCAAAAGCCAACAGATGACGGTACTTGGGAGTGTGACCGTTGCGTCATCAAAACAGTTTCATCATTCTCGATGCTTCTAACTGCTACATTTATCAAAAGCCCCCAAACGCACGAAATAATTGCCTATCTATAAATATGAATGTAGGCACATACATAATATAATTTTCACCTTTCATCTCTACAATGAAAACGACACAATTTTTGATCCTGAGTCTCATTCAAGTTTCCTCTCCTCTCTCTCTCTCTCTCTCTCTCTCTCTCTCTCTCTCTCTCTGTCTCTCTGTCTGTCTGTCTCTCTCTCTGTCTCTCTCTCTCTCTCTCTTCTGTCTGTCTGTCTGTCTGTCTGTCTGTCTGTCTGTCTGTCTGTCTGTCTCTCTCTCTCTCTCTCTCTCTCTCTCTCTCTCTCTCTCTCTCTCTCTCTCTCTCTCTCTCTCTCAAATACACTCTCAAACATATAAAACAAATACACAAGTAGAAACACCGATAGACACCTCAAGATCTAGCCATATAAATAAGTCAATATCAAAAATAGTATTTAAGAAAAGAGAACGTGACATTAACTTCCAACACCAAAGCGCAGTTGTTACACACCCCAAAATATCGGCTACGGATGATTGCCTCTGAGGACAGTTAAGGCTTGACTACACTTCAACGACATTCATACATTCCTCGAGGACAAACGTAGCGAGGGTGTGGTCGGCTGACATTGACATCGAAGACGTGGCTAACCTAGTTGAAGTGAGGCAATTTCAGAACACGTACTTCCGGATGAAATTAACGTGTGGAAATAATGTCTTTTCCAGGCCCTTAGGCCCGGTGCATCGGAGTATATCTCGGTTCCTGTTGCGTTAACCGGGCCATGTTATACAATAAATATCACTCCCTCTGAACAGAGCGCTGGACTGTAATCTTCATGGACGGTGGGGACATTTTGAGAAATACAATTGTCATTCTTTTCCAAATACACTGTGGCTTATTGATCTACAATATACATTGTAGTTCTGTATTATCTAAAACCCAGCTAGGATGCTGCATCACACGTAAAACATACATTAACCCCACCGATTTTTCTCCATGATATCAGTCAACGTTTGTGAAGTTCTTCAACACCTGCTTTTTATATAATAATAAGATATAATTGTACCCTTTTCATCCTTGGCTTTCCATCTATCTAGCTGGTTAGCTTGCCAGCTTTTTGAGTTACGTGTCTATAGATGATAGAAAAGTACTGTATATCTGTTCACTTTCCCATTTCCCAGGGGAAATCCCAATCGTCATTTAAAATCTACACCTTCCCACCTACCCCTTAACTGAACAATCAAAATCAAAACTGTTTTGCTGTAGAAGGGAAAATCGAACGATTGCATTAATATTAATCTTCATCTTTTGGTATACACACCAGGTTGTTTCGTTTGCTCGTTGATTTCATTCTTAGCATTGTAAATGGTTTGAATTACTCAAGAAAACAATCCACTCTCACTCGCGTGTGCGGGCACCCACGTACACACGGCACAGATGTTAAGCTTTTACTTTTACTTTTACATACCTTTCCTCTATTCCACTGTGCTTTGAGAGAAGGAAAAAAAGTTTAAAAAACGAGACACAAGCAGACAGCAGGAGCCTAATAGTAATAGAGAAATACAGAGTCTAGTACAAATGTAAACAATGTATTTGTAAAGCGCATAAAGCATGGTGCAGTATTATGGATATGCGTTATTTAAATTCTTATTCTCATTATTATACTTATCAAATATTACAAACTATGACAAAGTTACCCGCACTGCTCAAATCAAGAAAAGGCCTAACTGCATTAAAAAAACCTAGCACAAGATAGACACAATATGGAAACTAGTGACAAAATGTATTCGGAGATAAGATTAAGACCACCATACTAGTATTACTAGCATGCACAGCTTGGGGCAGACGTCCATTGTAACCGCGAGTCCTTTATTATTATTATATATATATATATATATATATATATATATATATATATATATATAATATTATAATACATATAAAAAATATATACACTCATGGTCAAAAGAAACGCTTCAATTGCTTTTTTCACGGTTGCATTAAGATGCTAGATTTTTTTAATAAAGGAACTATATATTACTGAAAAAGATATTTAATTCTGCACCATTTGATACAACGAATGCTCTACGCTTACTCAATGACTGTTAACACAAGTTTGTAAATTATCTGTCAGAAAAATAAATTTGGCAAAAGGTAATTTATAGGAAAATACGCTGCATCTGTTTGTTAACATATGTCACTTCTCCAATGTTTAGTTCAATGCGCTACTTTGCGCGTTCAATGAACAGACGGATATTGTACACAATAGGCCTACACTTAGATACATATATATATATATATATATATATATATATATATATATATATATATATATATATATATATATATATATATATATATATATATATATATATATATATATATATATATATATATATATATATATATATATATATATATATATATGAATCTAGGTTCGACCTACAGACTAAAAAAAAACACTGTCACAATTCATTTTAGTAGAAAATGCGAGAGCTATGGTTCAGCTGGAAGCAGGTCAGAGCGTAACAGCTGTTGCCAGGACCTTTAATTGTGCCAGATCGACTCTTTGCGGTAATGTTAAGAAGAATGCTGGATTGTAAAGAATCGCTAATAGACCGAAAAGAGGACGCATTTGTGTAACTTTATGTAACATGTGGGAGCCGATTGATCAACATTGTATTTACAGGCCAACGTCATCGATGCCATGTCGAATCAAATCCGTCATTCAAGCTCATGGAAGGCACACACATATAAGATAATGTTGAACTTAAAATATCACGGACATGGAGTATTTGCATTTTGATCATCCACGTTTAAAATCAAAATCAATTAAAATTAAATGAACTACTACAGTATTTCCTTTTCACTTGATCTTGCGAAATGCATGTTTAAACTTGTCGTTTATAGACTTCTGTACACTCGTTATTTGTTGGATTATTGGTCTGGTTGAATTGTCAAATTTTCCAAATTTAACACTAGCTTAAAACTTAAAATAGACCTAAAAATCTGGTAACAGTGTCTTCATAAACGAGCGTAGCGTTTTTTTTTGATAATGACTGTATATATAGTCACGATTTATATATACAACAAGCATAATACACCCCGGGTGATACCAAGTACGATTATTAGATCGGGTCAGTATTCGATACCAAGATTGTGCAGGTGGGCGTGAACGGTGCTACTCAATTTTTTAAATTATGCAGCCTGTTCAAAATGGCGGGCTAGCTGAATGAAAATGATACTTACAAGGACGAGCAAACAATGAAGTATATATTAATTGAACGTCACTTTTGGTAGAAAATTGTTTCAAACTAAAACGATCTGGGGTTGATTTGAAGCCTACAGGCTACATAGAGTTACTTATCAAAAGAATCTGTGGCGAACAAATATCGACAAACTCATAACTTTATATATTTATATATTCTGAGTTGATCGTTCTTTGTTCACAAAAAGGCTCTTAATGCCAGGCCACTAAGAACAACTATATTTTGCATGTAGGTTCTAAACAATCT
>JAXRKP010001616.1:15000-20000 GCA_037039925.1 Doris montereyensis
CTTTCACGATGGCGGCTCGGTTTCTTTAGTTGACATAATGTTCAGGATTAATCTCCGAAAATACTTATGGCATGTAAAATATTTTTCCTAGCAGCTTAGACTATGCCCGTCCACCATTCATAATTTATATTCTGTATCTGTTCTAATCCGGGCAGTGGACAGGTAAGCACCTGTACGGGGAGTAGATGATCCCGCCCTCCACGTGTCTCCTGCTGCCTTGCGGGTCGGTCTTGACTGCCCAAAGGCTAAGGGAGTTAGCCCTGACAGAAAATAATCTGCTGCCTTGCAGATCGGTCTTGGCTGACCAAAGGCTAAGGGGAGTTAACCCTGACAGAAAATAACAACATGCTACCTTGCAAGCTGGTCTTGAATGACCAAAGACTAAGGGAGTTAACCTGACAGAAAATAACAAAGCCTGGTAGGGGGCCTCAAGGTGGCAGCCCCACCATCTACCTACGGTACAGTGGGTTAATCCGAAATCTAACTGATGCAGAGAAATAAATATAATATAACCGGCTTGACCTTTCAACGACGAAAATGGAAACGAACTCGGACTGATTTTTGGAACATGGAACGTTAGGGCAATAACTGGAAAGAGTAAGAATTAGTTGAAGAGATGGAAAATTTCAAAGTAGATATTTTGGCTATTACAGAAACAAAGAAAAAGGACAACGAATAGAAAATGTAGGACCAAATCATATTTTAATCTTCTCAGGAGTAGGTGTCAAAAGATAAGCTAGAGTGAAATTAAATTATTAATAGGTTATCCAAACGAAACGCAACTACAAGAAAAAGATACTTTCGAAAACGGTTTACAAATAGCTGTAGAGAATCTTAAACACAAACGAGAACTAATGGTTTAAGGAGATTTAAACAATGATAGGCAACAATATAGAAACATCAGGAGTAATAGGTAAAGAATGAGAGACAACTTCTCCAAATGGAGAGAGATTAATAGATTTTTGCCTAAAGAATAACATGAAAATAGCTAACACCTTTTTTCCTCATAACGATATCCACAAACATACAAGAGTAAATGAAGACAGGTGTGAAAAGTCAATGATAGACTACATAAAAGTTAGCAGCTCCTTTTTTACAGTACATTACATGCAAGAGTAAACAGAGGAGCAGAAATATTTAGTGATCATCACCTAGTGATTGCCAAAATGAGATTACTGACTGAAGAAAACAAACAGAAAAGGAAAGAGAAGAAAGCTACTAAACTCAAAATAGAGGAACTAAATAAACCAATAGTAAAAAGAGATATACCAATCTCGGATAAAAAGATTTATCAGTGAAAGACAGATGGATCTGAATGATAGCACAATAGAATAAAAGTGGCCATTGTATAAAGAAACACTCCTCAGTTGTACTGAAGAGGTCTATGGTAGGAAACGAATTAAAGGAGATGGGAAAAGAACAACATGGTAGAATGAGAATGTCAAAACTAAGATCAAAGAAAAGAAGGATGCCTGGGAGAAATACTTGCAAACAAAGAGACCAGAGGATAGGATAGATTACGTGAATAAAAGAACTAACGCCAAAGAGGAAGTGATGAAAGCAAAACAGGAACAATGGGAAGAATTTGGACAAAGACTTCAACTATCAAGGAAATCAAAAGCTGTCTGGGGGCAATGAAGAGCATGAGAAAGACTAAAGCATGCCCAATACGACAAATTGGGAATGCATGCTAAAGGAGATATAATGAAAGAAGACAGCGAAATCATGGAAGCATGGAGAAAGTATTTTCAACAATTACATAATCCCACCAGAACATTTGAAACAAGGAGTAAAGATCAATTAGTAAGAGTAACAGACAGCTGAAGATGTAGATATATCAATGGAAGAAATCCAAACAGCTATAAGAAAAGTGAAATTAGGAAAAGCCCCAGAATAGATCAAGTTTATCCAGAAATGATTAAAAACCAAAGGAGAGAGGCAGACAAACTATTACATCCAATATGCCAACTGGAAATGAGACTAAGGAAAAGAGTAGAGAATCAGATTGAAGAGCATCAGAGTGGATTTAGAGCAGAAAGAAGTGTACAAGATCACATATTTACAATTAGACAAATAATAGAAAAATTCCTTGAGAGAAACATTGACTTGAACCTTTGTTCTATAGATGTTGAAAAAGCGTTTGACACTGTGAGGAGGGACGAACTATGATATTCCTTAAAAGGACACAATGCACAGTAAATTTTAATAGAAGCCATTAAAAGTGTTTACAATAAACCAACATGTGCAGTGAGAGTAGCTGGAAACATATCTGCAGAATTTAATGTAGATATAGGAGTAAGACAGGGTTGTATCCTAAGTCCTCTTTTCTTTATCACATTTATGGATTCAGTCGCAAAGGCACCCTCAAAAATGAAGAAAATGAATGTAGGTATGTGGAAGCTCAAACCAGTAAATGTATCAATGCTTTCATTTGCTGGTGATTTAGTTCTGTTTGGAAAATTAGAAAGTGACCTTCATTCGAATGTCAACATTATGAACAATGAACTAAATAAAAGAGGAATGAGAGTAAATGCAAAGAATACCAAAACAATGCTAGTAACTAGGGAAACTAAAACACAAAATCTTAAATTGGGCAGGGAGAATTTAGTACAAGTTCACAGCTACAATTACTTAGGAGTAATGATTAACTCAGAGGGAAAACTAAGAGAATAAAATCAGCCAGGGAATCCAAAAGACAAGTGCAATATATAACAATCTAGGAAAGGCATTTGTAGGTAAACAAGAATTGTCAACAAAAACCAAAATGGCAGTATACGACACAGTTTATTGTCCTACTCTCCTCTATGGCTGAAACCTGGACCTTAGACAATAGAAAATACAGTAGAGTACAGGTAGCTGAAATGAAATATCTAAGAAGAGTAGTAGGGAAAACTAAAAGAGACAAAATCAGAAACATAACAATAAGAGATCAAACCAAAGCAGATGGCATAAAAACTAAGATAGAAATAAATCAATTGAGACGGTTTGGGCATGTTAACAAAATGAATGACAATAGAATAGCTAAATCAGTATACAGTGCTAAAGCCCAAGGTAAAAGACAAAAAGGCAGGCCTCAGAGAAAGTGGGCAGAAGATATAAAAGAGGCATTGAAGAATACAAATTTAACATTTTTGGAAGGAAACAGAAAATTCCAGGACAGGGCATCCTGGCGAAAGATCATCTCGGGCATCTGAACCCATACATCAAAAGGTAGAATGCAAACTGATAAAGAAAGAAAGAAGACTTGTTCTAATATACTGGACAAAAAACACTAATAAAACGTGAACCACTGTATAAAATGTTACGAACATTACTGATGGTATTTGTGCATTCTTTGACCCAAAGTATGCCAAATATCTGTTGGATATCTCTTAAAACCATCGAGTTGTGATAAAGAATCATAGAACAACCCTTGCATTTGAAAAAAAAACTGAGTTCTGGTATCATGGCGGTTAAATGCAATGCGGTGCTTTCCCTAGATGAGTGAAAGCAATACAATCGCGCCACAACTCGTTTTAATGAAAACATTGTTGCACCACAAAGCCAGCAATATTATACGGATCTGAGAACTTTTGTTTTGTTTTTAAACAAATGTCAATTGTAGCTTTACTCGTGCAGAATGAGCACTTGATACTTCGCCATTTCCGAAACATGAGGCATATTGCATAGCAGACAAAAGAATTTAATATGGATTGCTGTAAAGGACCTTTGCTTAAAAAAAACCCCAACAGTACTCACATATTCGTATATATATAATATTGGTGCCTTTGTGATGCAACAATGTTAATGTTTCCATTAGAAGTTCATGTATGTCTGCATTGATTTTGTTCACCAAGGCTCGCATTTAAGCGCTATAATTACCGAATTGGGATTTTCAAATGCAAGGGTTGTACTATGATTCTTTACCACAACTCGGTGGTTGTAAAATGTGCCAAACTGAAATGTGGCATGCTTCGGGTCAAAGAATGCACCAATGTCATCAACAGTGTTCGTAACATTCTATACAGTGACTGGGTCACGTTCTATGAGTGTTTGGAGTAAAATTTTGCGTTTTATTTTTGTGTGTGTTCAGTATAGTTGTTATATTTCATGGAGGTCTGGTTTAAAAGCATGTCGTGATTACTTGATCGACTTTACTTCCATTACACATAGTAGTACTATGGTAATGAGGTGCGTTTATCCACAACACAGTCATCTCCCCCGAACGATGTACAGAGCTGTATGAAGGTGTGCAACACATTCTCACATCCGGCGTGTTTTGATATTAATTATAATAGTATCTTATATGAACGTCTTATCATGCCAAGACGACAGCAATATTATATATAATATAAATAAAGCTGACTTCCTTTAACTTTGAGCGCTATAACCTTAGGGACCACTGCATGTACAACCATCATATTTTGCATATATGTTTCGAATAGTCTGCTTTAGGTTTTTAGTGAATGAACTATTGGACCAAATCAGTCTTTGAATAGACTGGAAAAAGATTGTTTGCTTGCGATTGAGGAAACGTTTTAGTGGTATACTAGATCTAATTTCTCAACTTCCGGTCATTACAACAACAAAAACCCCGCGTAACCTAGGTATCGAATACTGATTCGATCTAATAATCGTACTTGATATCACCTGTAGCCGATACAGTGGTTGGTGATATCACTGGAGTCAAAGTTCGAGATACTCAGCTTTATAATGAAGACAATACATAATCCACCATCGTCTACGGGCATTCCTGTTGTATTATAATAACGGCATGGCAAACAGCAGTGCTATCACAATCATGAGGGCATTTGAATAATATTAGATTCTGATATAATGGAGGATGCTAATGCCACGGACAAGGGGAATAAAAGAAGATGATGTTGGAAGAAAAGAGAATAATATAAACAGAAGGGCACGTGCGGGATATTTGTTTCCTTTTAGTTTGTCACAGTCCTATTTTCAAAGAGTGAGAAGATGAGTGTTCTTGAAAACCCGTTCCAAAACATACGACAACCTAA
>JAXRKP010001616.1:25000-42500 GCA_037039925.1 Doris montereyensis
TTAGATAGTACGTTCGTTCAAGATTTAGATAGTACGTTTAAGATTTAGATAATTACGTTCAAGATTTAAATAGTACGTTTAAGAGAGGAGGGCGGGGGGGGGGTTCGATACTTGTTATGGTATAGTCATCACCGTTCGTTGGACCAATCTACATCATGATTCTACTGACGCTCATGGAAATGTTTGAACAACCGAGTTGATAACAATCAAGCCGCTGGGCCATATCTTGTTACCTGAAAAATGTGGTCTCAGACAAGCTCCGTTGCTTTCTACAGAAGGGACAGCGCAGTCCTACTATCTGCGTTCATCTCAGGGGTGAATAAAGGAGGAAACAGCAAAATGAAAGACAGTGTACAAAACATTGAAAGGAAAGAAGTAGGACCCATCCGCAATACCGACCAAGAGACCACGTTAATCCCAGAACATCTACCAGGGTCTAAAAGGAAAACACGGTTCCATATATATTTTAGTAGGGTCTGATAGAACGCTCCGGTATATAACATGACTTTATATCTCGTAATATATTTGAAACTTAAATACTATAAGCTTTGGAATGTGATATGAAATTTTCATCATGAGAACTAACTGACATGTCACAATTTTAAATACCATTGCTTGATGTCATAAAAGAACATAATATTTATCATCCATAGAACACGAGGTTTTATTATATGCCTTGTTTTTTGTTCGTTTGCTAAGGTTGGTTGTCGTACATGAAATCATAAAAGTTTGAGTTTCTAGAATCCCCACCACAACAATTGTTAACTTGCTCATCATAACAACATCTTGCCGCGTCTGATATTTAATATAGGAAGTCAATCCCACGGCATCTAGACTTCATTGATAAGACTTTCACAGGGGCGTTCATCGTGCATAAAAAAATATATTGTGATCACATAAGCGACCATGTGACGTGTAATTTTCATCATCAGACCAGTTTAAAGTGACGTCAGACAGGACACGTTTTCCATTATCCAACATCAGCTCCTCTTAAGCAGTTTTCTTAAGATAGCGCAACAATCGGAACTATTGTACGTGTATTGGATGTAAATATCAATGCTAGAGAATGGTTTAAAACATTCAAGAACAAATAAATATTTATCTAGGCTGGGGAAGGGAGGTAGGGGCGTGATTAGAACAAAGGTTTTAAACCCTTCTTATTTCAGTTTCTTTCTTTGTTTTAATTGACAACCTTGTTGTTTCGTTTGCTAAGGTTCATTGTCGTAGAATGAGAGAGAGAGAGAGAGAGAGAGAGAGAGAGAGAGAGAGAGAGAGAGAGAGAGAGAGAGAGAGAGAGAGAGAGAGAGAGAGAGAGACATGACATTATATATATTTTGTCATAAAGTTTGAGTTGAGCAAAATCTGAGCAAATTTCAATGATTTCAAACGTCAATTGCCATGGAATTAAGACTAATCGATGTGGGATGCAATGGCTATCTAGAATTGTGGCAACATCTTGCCGCGTCTGATATCTTGAATTATTTACACGAATCAATCCCACAGAAGACTGAAGCCTTGATTCTACCAAACGACCGTAGTAAATTTCAATGTAATTATACCAGTTTGGGCATTGGCATCGTGCCAAAATGATATTGGTGATTGGGTTTGCAGTCCTAATCCTTTCAAATTCATCATTCTCCATCACATGCATTTGGTGGTTTAAAGTGACGTCTGTTACGAAGAGATATTGAATCATTGAGGATGTTTTAGCCATTTTCTTATCAAAAGAATTTTGGTCGTACATTTAGTAAGCAGTTTTTCTGTAAATAAACCAGGATCAATATGATTCAGACGTTCTATCTTCGTGTAGCCTATTGTAATTGTATTCTTGATGGGTAATCGAAAGCAAGCCTTAGCTACCATACTCGAAATGCCAGGAGAAAACGAAAGGTACAGTAAAATTCATGTACTGGTAACAATGTTGACAATCAAGATCTAGAATCTGGAAGCCAGATCTAGGGCGATAATGATGACAACATAGATCTAGATCTAGAAGCAAGAGCAAAGCGAAAACGTGATGTTCAAGCCAAAATCATTTCACAACACAATACATATACATGTACAATCAAACATGTCGCACAATCACACGCATTACTAACAAATATATATATATATATATATATATATATATATATATATATATATATATATATATATATATATATATATAATATATATATATATATATATATATATATTAATGAGTAGTAAATAATGAAAACAAAGCAGAATAGATTAATTCATTTGCCTCTTTAATCAAAATTCAAACTTGAAACAAAAACAGAAATCAGATTTTCTCTTCTTTAATAAAATCCACCTCTTCCTGTTACACATTGGGACAACATGTATTCATTTAAACTACCGGTACTCATTCTTTTGAAGTATTTGAAATACAATGTAGATGCTAAATTCTTAAAGTGTCAATAATGATTCCAAACTGTACACATTAATTTAAACTCAGTTTCAAAACATAATTCTGACTTAAAGCAGCATCACAAAGCAACAACAACAAAAAAAAAGCAAACAAATTAATTAAATGCAATTCACTATAAATTGTTTCAGAAAGAAAAATGGAAATTGATTAATAATCCGACGTGTCTGATTAAAAATAAGTATATTGGAAAAAATAAAATAAAATAGAAAATAGCCCACCACCATAGCTGAATAAAATGTTTGGTTCGAGAGACACAAATTTAACCCTTAAACATTTCAAAGAGCACCACCATAATATTTCATTTTTATTTAAAGCATCAAAATTACACCAGGATCCGCAAAAACACCCAACCAAAAAAACAAAAAACAAACAAATACCCCCAGAAAAGAAACAAAATCCAATAAATAAAACCCAAAAATAACAAAACAAAATAGTTTTGAAAATAATACCTCTATCAACATCTCGAATCTAGAACATCAACATTAAAAAATATAGTTAATGATTGTCAAATTGGGTAACAATGTTAATCAAATTACCAAATACATTAGTTATCATTCAAAGAAAAAAAGAAGTAATTTAAACACACAAATGTCTAGTGCTAGTAAAAACATCGAGTCAAATCACATTTATGAAATAGAATCCCTAGTTCCTTGCATTGGCAGGTTAGTAGCATTAGTAGGGCCAAGTAGGTTTTTATAAAACTGGAATGTTTAGTATATCATTCTAGAGAATGAAAACAGTGACAAGAAAATATGACCAGTGACTGACAACTCATGTCAAATTTGGGACCCTAATTACTTCCACTTTATAAGTAACAGTAACAGTAGAAGTCAGAAGTTTTATCTCACATAAACCAAGAAGCTGTGAGCTTGGAATACTTCTTAATTATTTTTTAAATCGAAGTTAGTTGTCATTTAATTTTGTTTATCTGACATCATATTTTGATCGATTTAATTCGAATTTTGCCATTATTTAAATCTATCTATATATAAAACTGATTTTCTCGAACTTTGAATACTATAAACTCAGGAATGACCTGCTTTGGTTTCTTCACGAATGAACTATTGGGTCAAATCAGTATTTGAATTGATTGGAAAAAGACTGTTTGCCTGTGATCGAGGAAACATTTTAGTGTTCTTTCTTTCTTTCTTTATCAGTTCCCATTCTACATTCCGGTGTATGGGTTAAGATGCCCGATATTATCTTTCTCCAGGATGCCCTGTCCTGGCACTTTATGATTCCTTCCAAAAAAGTTAAATGAGAGAGAGAGACAGAGAGTACGCACATGTACTATTAGTATGTGTCCTCATCAGAGAGAGACCTGCATATTTAATCAGATAGACTACAATTATAGTAGTAGATAAGAGAGAGAGTCGTTGAGAGATGAGAGTTTGAGAGAGAGCTTCCATTAGAGATAATGTATTCCAGAGAGAGAGATTCTATGCTTCAATGGCTCTTTTATATCTTCTTCCCATTTTCTCTGAGGTCTGCCTTTTGGTCTTTTACCTTGCACTGTATACTGACTTACTTATTATATTGTCATTCATTCTGTTTACATGCCCAAACCATCTCAATTGATTTGTTTCTATCTAAGTCTTTATGCCATCTGCTTTGGTTTGATCTCTTATTGTTGTGTTTCTGATTTTGTCTCTTTTAGTTTTCCCTACTACTCTTCTTAGATATTTCATTTCAGTTGCCTGTACTCTACTATATTCTCTACTGTCTAAGGTCCAGGTTTTGCTGCCATAGAGGAGAGTAGGACACTAAACTGTATTGTATACCGTCATTTTGGTCTTTGTTGAATATTCTTGCTTACGTACAAATGCATTTCCTAGATGGTTATATATTACACTTGCCTTTTTGATTCTTGGCTGATTTCTTCTCTTAGTTTTCCCTCTGAGTTAATCATTTCTTCTAGGTAATTGTAGCTGTGAACTTGTTATAAATTCTCCTGCCCAATTTAAGATGTTGTGTTTTAGCTTCCTAGTTACTAGCATTGTTTTGGTTTTCTTTGCATTTACTCTCATTCCTCTTTTATTTAATTCATTGTTCATAATATTTATATTCCACTGAAGGTCACTTTCTAATTTTCCAAACAGAACTAAATCATCGCAAATGAAAGCATTGGTACATTTACTGGTTTGGGCTTCCACACCTACATTCGTTTTCTTCATCTTTGAGGATGTCTTTGCGACTTAATCCATACATGTGATAAACAAAAGAGGACTTAGGATACAACCCTGTCTTACTCCTATATCTACATCAAATTCTTCCGATACGTTTCCAGCTACTCTCACTGCACATGTTGGTTTATTGTAAAAACTTGTAATGGCTTCTATTAAATTTTACTCTACATTGTGTTCTTTTAAGGAATGCCATAGTTCGTCCCTCCTCACAGTCTCAAATGCCTTTTCTGTCAATAAAACACAGGCGCAAGTCAATGTTTCTCTCAAGCTCGTCTGAATTTAAATATTATTTATCTAATTGTAAATATGTGGTCTTGTACACTTCTTCCTGGTCTAAATCCGCGCTGATGCTCTTCAATCTGATCCTCTACTCTTTTCCTTAGTCTCATTTCTAGTATCCTGGCATATACGTTTCCTGAAACGCTAAGTAGTGATATCCCTCTATAGTTTGAGCATTCCATAGTTGATCCTTTCTTATGTATTGGTAATACCGTTCCCTTTTTCCAGTCGTCTGGCACCTGTTTGGACTTCCATGCTTTTTGCATATTGCATGTAGTAGTTTGTCTGCCTCTCTCCCTTGGTTTTTAATCATTCCTGGATAAACTTGATCTGCTACTGGGGCTTTTCCTAATTTCACGTTTCTTATAACTGTTTGGATTTCTTCCATTGACATATCTACATCTTAAGCTGTTTCCTCTGGATTACATGTTAATTTTACTAATTGATCTTTACTCCTCATTTCATACGTTCTGGGGGATTATGTAATTGTTGAAAATGCTTTCTCCATGTTCCCATGATTTCGCTGCCTTCTTTCATTAGTTCTCCTTTGGCATTCTTAATTTATCGTATTGGGCATGCGTTGGTCTTTCTGGTTGTTGCCCCCAGAACAGCTTTTGATGTCCTTGATAGCTTTCTTGAAGTCTTTGTCCAAACTCTTCCCATTGTTCCTGTTTTGCTCTCTTGACTTCCTCTTTGGCAATAGTTCTTTTATTCACGTAATTTATCCTATCCTCTAGTCTCTTTGTTGCAAATATTTCTTCCAGGCATCCTTCTTTTCTTTGATCTTAGTTTTGACATTCTCATACCACGATGCTGTTCTTGCCACTTTTCTTCCATTGTGCCATCATTCAGATCCATCTGAATCATTTTCACTGATAAATCTTATTATCCTAGATTGGTATACTTGTTTTAAATACTGGTTCATTTAGTTCCTCTATTTTGAGTTTAATAGTTTTCTTCTCTTTCCTTTGCTGTTTGTTTTCTTCAGTCAACAATCTCGTTTTGGCAATCACTAGGTGATGATCACTAAATATTTCTGCTCCTCTGTTTACTCTTACATCCAATGTACTGTAAAAAAGGGAGCTGCTAACTTTTATGTAGTCTATCATTGACTTTTCCCACATGTCTTCATTTACTCTTGCCATATTTGTGGATATCTTTATGAGGATAAAAGGTGTTGGTTATTTTCATGTTATTCTTTAGGCAAAAATCTATTGTTCTCTCTCATCATCGAAAACGTGTGAAAGCTGCGAGTCTCTCTCCATTTGGAGAAGTTGTCTCTCCTTCGTTACCTATTACTCCTCCTGACGTTTCTACATTGTTGCCTACTCTAGCATTTAAATCTCCTTAAAGCATTAGTTCCTGTTTGGGTTTAAGATTCTCTGCAGCTATTTGTAAATCGTTTTCGAAGATGTATTTTTCTTCTTTAGTTGCGTCTTCGTTTGGTCCATAAGCTATTAATAATTTAATTTCTCGTCCTTTTGGTTTAATATTTACTTCTTATAGCCATGGGCTAATTTTTAATAAATTTCAAACTTTCTAGTAGCTTTTCATGTCTTTTATGCACTAGGAGGCATACTCCTGCTCTAGCTCTATCTTTGATATATACTCCTGAGAAGATTAAAATGTGATTCGGCCCTACATTTTCTATTCCTTGTCCTTTTTTCTTTGTCTCTGTAATGGCTAAAATATCTACTTTGAAATTTTCCATTTCTTCAACTAATTCTAACTGTTTTTTCCATTTATTGACCTAACGTTCCATTTTCCAAAATTCACAGTCCGTATTCGTTTTCAAGTTCGTATTCGAAATATCAAGTCGGTTATATTATATTTATTTTTCTTTGAATTAGTTTGGTTTTGGATAAGCAGGGGATTAGCCCATTGTACCCTAGGTAGATGGTGGGGCTGCCACCTTGAGGCCCCCTACCAGGCATTGTTATTGTCTGTCAGGGTTAACTCCCTAGCCTTTAGTCATTCAAGACCAGCCTGCAAGGCAGGATGTTGTTATTTTGTCAGGGTTAACTCCTTAGCCTTTGGTCAGTCAAGGCCGGCCTGCAAGGCAGCAGGTTGTTTTCTTTCAGGGTTAACTCCCTTAGACTCGTGGAGGGCAGGATCATCTCTTCCCAGTACCTGTCCACTGCCCGGACCTTTTACTCCTTTTAGTGTTACTAGATCTAATTTCCCGATTTCTCAGCGATTACAATAAATCAGTATCGAGTAATGATTCGATCTGATATTCGTACCTGATACCACCTGTATCAGATACAGTGGTGTCTGAGTTTGCCTCAGTTAAAGTTTGAGAGACTCAGCTTTACAATAAATAGAAATCATTATATACCATTGTCTTCGAGCATGCTTGTATAATCATATGCAAATACCAGATTAAACATGCCACATATCTTACAATATTAGTCGTATAATAAGTCAATATTAGTCAGACTAGTCATACGTACATCTGAAGCTACTAAAGTATATATATATATATATATATATATATATATATATATATATATATATATATATATATATATATATACATACATACATGTATTAATAAATTAGGTACAAAAATATACTCAACAACAACCTAAAGAAAATCCTGATGGTATTTTGGTATAAGTACATGCATTATGAATGAAAGTTACAAAGCAAAAAATCAATGTATTAAGCAACAATCTGTATAGAAATACGCCTGCCTTTTCAAAGCTTTCAGCAATCATTATAAAAAGCTAAAGTATGTAAAGCAAATATGATTCAACAAGTTTTAGTATTCTTAAACAACCTATCAAAATGTGAAATGATTGTTTTCATTTTCCAACTGTTGCCACAAAACACATAAAGAATGAAACATCAATTCGTCATTCAAAATCCTTGCAGAAAAAACCCATAGCAAGCAACAACAAAAAATAAATAAATTATAAAAAACGAGACAAAAACCCAGAAAAAAACCCCAGTCCCAGAAACAAAAAACTCATTAAAAATAAAAACACAAGAATAACAAAAGTATCCCCACCCAAAGAGCAATCACGAATATATATATATACCCACAATTCATCGTAGTAATATACACTTTTGGGTGAATGAAGAAGCGACAAGCTAAATGGAGAAAAAAAAATCCATGGAACCCAATTTTATGTCCATGGATGAACATGTCGGAAAAGTTACGATATAAACTGTAAGATAATCTGTATTGAAAGGAAGACAATGTAGAGAAATATCGATTGGATAAAAGAAAAGAAATAAAACAAATAAAGACAGATACAAAGATACACAACAAGAAGAGAGAGAGAGAGAGAGAGAGAGAGAGAGAGAGAGAGAGAGAGAGAGAGAGAGAGAGAGAGAGAGAGAGAGAAGAGAGAGAGAGAGAGAGAGAGAGAGAGAGAGAGAGAGAGAGAGAGAAAGAGAGAGAGAGAGAGAGAGAGAGAGAGAGGGAGAGAGAGAGAGAGAGAGAGAGAGAGAGAGAGAGAGAGAGAGAGAGAGAGACAGACAGACAGACAGACAGACAGACAGACAGACAGACAGACAGACAGACAGACAGAGACAGACAGAGAACAGAGAGAGAAACAGAGAGGGGTGAGGGGGTGTAGGTTAAATGGCGGTGTATCATGTTCCAAATTTTGGGAGTAGAAAATATCGACATATCATCTACGATGTAATAATACACCTATCAAATTGAACGTGGGCTACTACCTGATTATGCTGCCACCTATGCGCAAGGCAGATGAACGTACTCGCTATTGTGTTTGAGGCGTATAAACATAAACTTCACTAGTGTGCGCCATGATCAACCGCTCTGTGTCCACGCCGGGCCAGGCTAAAATGGCCTCCCTCAGCTTATCGAGATACGCCCATCGATCTGCCTCGGGCAACGAGTTGTACGCCGAAACCGTACTGACATTGGACATGACCTGATCAAGAGTACCCTCTATCTCGATCCCTGGCAGAGAGTAGTGCTGTGACAGTGAAAACAATGAGGAAGCAGCGTCGAGAGCTTCACGCCATTGCATGCTATTGAACCAATTCGCCGTCGAGCCGCCAGCTCTCTTTATGATCTCGAATCTTTGTCGGTATACTTTCTGCATCCATCCTTCGTATTTCTTTGCATTCCACACTAGAATGAGCTTTCCTCCAGGTACGAGCACCGGTACATTTCACGCAGACTCACCTCGTTTGAAAACCAATGAAAGCACTGGGCACAAACGATGTTTTGCACAAGTGGGCAGGCAGAGGCATGTTGTCAGCAGCCGCCAAAGATGTTGCTACTGGCAGAGATTTCGCTTCTAACAAATCGAGAAAGTTCCTGGACGGCTCAGTGGCTAGGTATCTCGTGAGCTGGGGTAATTTGGAAACCAGCCCCTCGGTGAATTTCCCCGTGCCTGCCCTAGCTTTAAAACTTCGTACTCAATGTTCAAACATACAGAAGGAAGATCGAGAACCAATTCTTTCATGATTACATCAATGCGTTAGCGGTATAAGACGGACGATACTCCTCATATCTGGACGCTCCCTTGCCGAAACCCTCACCAGCAAGCTCCACAACGCTTACATTGGCCATTTTATTCGCTGTAGCCTGAGAAGAAAATTAACATATTCTCTGTGCTGCATGTTTAATTGACACAATAGAAATTATTTGATGAAGATTCATATCCATGTTGTACCATACGAGATATATGTTGTTTTTGTATAATGCTGGTACCCCAATGTAATGTGTAGTATTGTGGTGGGTGCTGTTTTTCTTCTTTTTACTTTAGTAAGGAAACATACATGCGAATCTAGCCTGTGTCGCAAAATAAAAGAGTCAACTAGGACATACATGTACTTATAAGGTAAAATAGAACTTGTAACGTCTTATTACATACATTTTTAACGGTAAGGGAAAGATATCGTGTAATGTTAAGTGGTTAAGAACTCTGCCCTGGAAACAAACATAATATCAAATATCAGACACATAGTACACGTGTTAAAAGAATACCTTGCAATTTGTTTTTCTTTCACCTTTCATTCAGTCTTTCTCTCGCAGTGATAAATGTAATCGTAATTGCATGTATATGCATGCCACGTTCCGTATTCGAATTTCGATTAATTATAAAAAATGAGAAAAACATTGTTAAATAATGATCAACGTATTACTTCTTATCAATGTTATCGCACGATTCGACTACGTTTCAGTTTGTTTTGATTCTTTTTGTTGTTGTTATTTAGATTAAGGCACCCATAACATAATGCAGTGTTTACTGCTTTATCAATAAACAATATTATGGAGTAGAGACATTTCTCGAAAGCGAGATTAGATAACAGGGAGAACTTGACAACCTATCCCTCCTTCCTTTCCTCTGTGTAAGAGACAGATAAATAGATAGATAGATAGATAGATAGATAGATAGAGAGAGAGAGAGAGAGAGAGAGAGAGAGAGAGAGAGAGAGAGAGAGAGAGAGAGAGAGAGAGAGAGAGAGATAGAGAGAGAGAGAGAGAGATAGAGAGAGAGAGAGAGAGAGAGAGAGAGAGAGAGAGAGAGAGAGAGAGAGAGAGAGAGAGAGAGAGAGAGAGAGATACGCAGAGAGAGAGAGAGAGAGAGAGAGAGAGAGAGAGAGAGAGAGAGAGAGAGAGAGAGAGAGAGAGAGACAGACAGAGAGAGAGAGAGAGACAGAGAGAGAGACAGACAGACAGACAGACAGACAGACAGACAGACAGACAGACAGACAGACAGACAGACAGACAGACAGATAGAGACAGAGACAGAGGGGCAGGATGGAGAGAGGACAGGAGATAGGAGAGTCAGAGAACAAGAATGAGGAGAGCGAGAGAACAGGAGAGAGGAGAGTGGGAGAACTGGAGAGAGGAGAGCGAGAGAACAGGAGAGAGGAGAGTGAGAGAACAGGAGAGAGAGGAGTGAGAGAACAGGAGAGAGAAGACAAAATCAGATACGAAGATTGCCATACAGAGAGATGGAGATGGATAAATTATGATTAATTAATTACTTCGTTTTACAAGTATTTGCATCATATAAATTGTATTATTATCACCAACCTGCTTTGTTAATAAAGGTACTAGATTTAGTGTTAGTAGAACCTTTAGTATGCCGTTTTATTGTAATGATGAGTTTGTGTTGATGTAGATCATTCGTATTGAAGTGCAGTACAGTTCGTATGTGCATACACAGCGTGCCAAGGCTATACCTCTGTGTCACCCGTGTTGACAGGGAACACGGTCGTATATACGGCATACGCCACACGTATCAAGGGCACCTTGAATTTTCGTCCGGGAACGAAGTCGTATCTAACAATACGACTCTGTTTCCCTGCGATTATTACTAACCTGCGAGTATGGCTTTTTGTAAAGGCGTATAACGTGAGAACTAACCACCGGATGTAGAAATAGACCAGCTCAACCGATCCGGCGTGGCTGAAAACATAGGAATCGATTATAAAACCAAAAATCGAATATGCATACAATAAAGAACCTGACTATCTGAATCCATTGAAACAAAAATAATGCTGATCTTTTTCTTTATATGGCTGGTTGCTATATAGTAATAATAGTTATATGATTGTTAAAATAAGTTTTTAATCGCAGTGTTTCCATTTATGTGTTTATGGATCGGCTCCTTAACTTACTACGACATTATGCCTCCGTCTTCATGTCAAATCGCCATCACACAAAATATAGATATGGAAGTACATAATCCAGGAGTGAGTAATGAAGTGCAACAGTGACGAAAACGATTTCCACGGTTATTTTCTAATCCTATTTTGTCTGGTATTTAAACAATGGTATAAGGCTGACACTGAATAATATCATTTTCAGAGTGATTTTTTAAACAAACCAAAATGACCTTCTTCATTCCATCATAAAGGCATATATATATATATATATATATATATATATATATATATATATATATATATATATATATATATATATATATATATATATATATATATATATATATATATATATATATATATATATATATATATATATATATATTATATATATATATATATATATATATATATATATATATATATATATATATATCAAATATTGCCAAATATACCAAAACACACCCCATGGACTGAAGAAAGGTCAATCTCATCATTCCTGCATCATTCCAAATCACGTAAAGACATTTTATTAACGTAATTGTTGTTGTTGCTGTTAATGCGTCACTAGTGTGAACTTTGAAGTACATAGACGTACATGTAACACACAAAACGGTGGACAAATGTGGAGATTTGATAAGTGTAAAAGTGGGCGTTATGTAATACTTTTAAATGTGCTTAGAAAGAGACATATTACGTTTTTGGAGATAACAAAAGGTAAGAAAGGACTAAATACAAAAACATACCAAAACTAAAACAAACAACAACAGAAAACAACGTTATGTCAGTTTTCGACATTTCATGCTACAACACTATAAAATAATGTTGTTATGCATTTATTGTGAAACAAATTACATTTGTTAACTAAAATTAAAAGAAACTATATTTGGCTCTTTCCACTTTCTTTTCATCGCTACATGAAATAAGCTAGGCCTTCTGAGAAAGGTATACGTATATTTCGCTGGTATACGGAATGCTCATGTCATCTGGGTTCACACTAGGCCAAGCTAAAATCGCACGTCTAAGCTTGCCAAGATAATCGTTCCGCTCAGCTTCGGACATAGCATTGTATGATGATACAGTGCTAAGATTCTCAATGACTTTGTCGAGATTGCATTTAAATTCTATGCCTGGTAAAGATTGGTGCGTAGACAAAGAAAACAGGAGGAGGAGTCAATAGCCTTGCGCCACTGCATAGTGTTAAACCAATTATCGGTTGAAGCTCCTACTCTTGCCATGACTTCATACCTCTGTTTGGACACCTCCTGAGGCCAGTCTTCATCGAATTTGTTGGCATTCCACATGAGAATAAGCTTTCCTCCAGGAACTAAGACACAGTTCATTTCTTGCAGGCTTTCCTCGTTTGAGAACCAATGAAAACACTGAGCACACACAATGTTCTGAACCGTGTTGTCACCCACAGGTAAAGAATTAGCAGCTGCAATGGCAATTTCTACTGGCAATGTTTTTGACTGCAAAAAGCTGAGGAAATCTTCAGAAGGTTCCGTTGCCATATACCTTGAATTTCTGGGCAGTCTTAGAGCCAGATCCTCTGTCAATTTACCTGTGCCTGCACCGATCTCAAGAACATCGTATTTCACGGAGGAGCAAGTAGGTGGAGCTTCAGAGATAATCTGCCTCGCAGCAAAATCGACAGCTTCTTTGGTGTAATTTGGCCGGTTCTCATCGTAATTAGCTGATCCTTTGCCAAATCCATCTATTGCAAGCTGTACCACCATACTTGCTTTGCCCACATTGTCATCGCAATTCTGAAACGGGAGGACGTGTTTGGCTATTACATTCTAGCATGATAACAGGAAGATAGCAGCTTAATGCAGGAAGATTTCAGCTACAGTTGTCTCTTTCTATAGGGAGAGTGAGTGTTAACTGTATGCAGCATTCAAGTAGCTAACTAAAAGAGTCAATAGTTTCTATGTCGACTAATATAACTTAGAATCAAATCAACTATCCCCAGTGATGCATTTTAGTGTCATTCTAAAACTAAAATATAAGCTTTCCTAAAACGGCTTCGGTTTCTTCAAGTTCATTACGAAGTTTGCATCAACAAATCGAATTAATAGTATGCTATTGTTTGGGTTTTTTCATAAGATGTGGGAATAATTTCATTCATTTATCATTTATCACCTGTATGAAAACGTATCAAGTGGAGAACAAGAGAGGAAAATGTCAAGTTAGAGAATATTCATTAGATAGAAAAAAGATTGCTCGTCATTTGAAACCATATGGATTTTCCTGGATGGTGGGCTTCCTTTGTTGCAAGTTTCTGATTTGTTTTGCTTCCCCCTCCCCTTTTTTCCTACTCGGTTTTTCTTTTGGTATCGTTCTGACGAATTCAGATAGTGGTGCATAAATATCGTGAGAATGAAATCACCTTTCCAATGTAGTCTCGTGTTTACTGATTTCGAACTTTTACAGTACTAACTACTATCCATCCATATTATAAAAAATAAGGGTGAGGGGTTGCACTGACTGCCAACTCTCTCCCGTCCATCTCAAGACATATACATTCCTTCATTTTTGGGGGTGGGGGCTTTGGCGGTTGCTTTGGACGATTCTTGTTGATTAACAATTTACAGCCTTAGCGGTTAGTTAAGTTATGAAATGGTCAAAGGTCGCGGACTGCTTGACTCACGTTGACCTCCATGTCATCCTGGTCTTAGTAGCCGACTCGAAATATTGCCTTATCAATATCACCATTTGCCGTAGTCTTATTCAAATAATGACCCATGGCCTCCAGCTGTTATATACTTCGCCTAGGTCACACTGCAAGACAATAAGTTTGCATGATAATGCTATGCTCCAATCATATCATATCGCACGTCGTGTGCAAATGTACTATGAAGGTCATCCATGTGCAAAAAGCAAAGTCTCTAACCCACAAAAAGCGGAAACCTCTTAACCTGCAACAACAGCAAAAAGAAGGCTGCCTCTAACCTGAAAAAAGTGGAAACCTCTGACCCGCAAGAAGCACAAACCTCTAATCTGCACAAACCCCATTCCTCACAATACAACAAACAAAATATACCTCTGATTTTGCAAACACTGCACGTCTCAAACCGCACAAAAAAAAAAACAACCCAACAACAACCCAAAGCCAAATGCATAGGTGAATGAAGTGGTTGGGTTATCGGAATTTATCCCGGTCACCATATCATGCGGCGCTCTCAGGGTGAATTAGAGTTAACAGCAAGCTAAAAATATAGTATGATGAAAGAGCTACAGAACAGAATGACCTACCACTACCAGTATAGCCCACCCACCTACCATTGTGAGTGAATGGATTGAGGGAAGACCTTCACAATAAGGACATTATAATAATATAATCCACATTAGTTCCCAATTTCGAGACCTGCTAGCTATCTAGCATTGCACAATCGACGCAAGCTCTGTGAGCTCTACGTACGTGGCGTGAACAAAACATAATGCATATTATTCTAAAGACACAAGTCGAACAGAGAAACGCCTTCTCCACCTTCATTACTGAGTTGGTCGTTTCTTATGCGCAATACACGATATACTTTATCCTAGCAAATCACTTAGACTTAAGACAATCCATATTACTGTTAAAATATAAAATAAAATACGCATATATAGATAGAACAAGAGAGGAGAGAGAGAGAGAGAGAGAGAGAGAGAGAGAGAGAGAGAGAGAGAGAGAGAGAGAGAGAGAGAGAGAGAGAGAGAGAGAGAGGAGAGAGAGAGGAGGAGAGAGGGGAGAGAGAGAGAGAGAGGGGAGAGAGAGAGAGAGAGAGAGAGAGAGAGAGGAGAGAGAGAGAGAGAGAGAGAAGAGAGAGAGAGAGAGAGAGAGAGAGAGAGAGAGAGAGAGAGAGAGAGAGAGAGAGAGAGAGAGAGAGAGAGAGAGAGAGAGAGAGAGAGAGAGAGAGAGGGAGAGACAGGGGGAGACAGGGAGAATGCACGAACAAAGGTTTTTGACAAAGAAAAAAAAAAGACAAGACCAAACAATTACAAAGAAACTTCTTGGGCGTAAAATCTATCTGTCGAGTTAATGTGCTGAAACGTGCTGATACGCATACATATAGAGACATCTACACTTCTAACAATTGTCGTTATTATCATTAATCGTTATCATTTACATCATTTTCAGTACATTACAACATAATGTTATTCATTATTTGTTCCACTTAACCATGGCCTATATTTGAAATTGACAGTATCGCTTGCGTCAGTCTTGAATAACAATCTTGATATATTTTAAGAAATGATGCAAACGACGATAGACACATTTTACATATTAAAGGTGTATATTTTATCATTTGAAAGATATAACAATATACACATTGTTTGAAAACAAGCCAGTCGATGTAAAATACATGGAATATCAATACAGCAGAACGTCTTGTTTTTCAACCGCACAAAAAGTATTTAAAAATAAGATATTTAAAAACAAAGGAAGATATTTTTTTTTTGGATAAAAATCGTTTTAAAAAACGAATGGGAAAATTATCAAGAGATCGATATAAAAGCCGACATCACATTTATTTGCTTGTTCGGGCCCCATTAAGAATATCAAAAGGCGAAGGGGAGTAAACGTAACAGCCATTATGCGAAAAGTTAGTAATAAATAATAAAGACATACGAATTAAACCAAATAGCTTCAAATGAATTGTATTTTATTTTTTTGTAATAAAAGGAAATTATAAAATATTGCTTTTAACAATAGAGAGTTGGGGGTTGTTTTGTTTAGGCTCCCCCCCCCCATTGTAATTTACCTTGTCCACCATATGCGGCAATTTTCGATGAATTAAGAGGGAACAAGATGAGAGAGAGAGAGAGAGAGAGAGAGAGAGAGAGAGAGAGAGAGAGAGAGAGAGAGAGAGAGAGAGAGAGAGAGAGAGAGAGAGAGACAGAGAGAGAGACAGAGAGAGAGAGAGAGAGACAGAGAGAGACAGAGACAGAGACAGAGACAGAGACAGAGCGAGAGAGAGTTAAAGATAAAAAGATTAGAAAAAAGACAAACATACATGTATATGGAGACATATGAAAAATAGTGCATTTATTGTAGGGAGAATGGTGGTTTGGGATTGGCTTCACTTAAAATTGTTGTATCCAATACATTATACGCCCGTTTGAATTCACAAAACAAGCAGTAAGATGAATGACAGGTAGGTAAATCAAATGAAAGGATAGAAAAAGACCTACCAGGATCACTAAAAAATCACCGACAGGAGGCTTGAATTATTTAGTCTCGGTCAAAATATATCTTATTATGTTAATGTTTTATATCCGAAACAA
The DNA here is from genome assembly GCA_037039925.1 of Doris montereyensis. NCBI lineage: Eukaryota > Metazoa > Mollusca > Gastropoda > Nudibranchia > Dorididae > Doris > Doris montereyensis. The sequence continues at coordinate 41,777 of JAXRKP010001616.1, forward strand.
ACAAAAATTCTACATCGGTTAGTAAATAAATTACACGAGGAAAATGCGTTTGAACTTAAGGGTAGTATTTGGGTAAAAATACAAACAATTACAATTTGGAAAGAATAGATGTTTCTATCTGTACCTCTTTATCAATTTCACTTGCCAATTTCAGGGTTAAACATGGCTTGTGACAATGCTATATATATATATATATATATACATATATATGTGCGCATGTGTGTGAAAAATAATGTCATTGATGATTTAACTTGGTTTCAATGCCATGGTCTAAATCAAGCTCATTCATGTTTTTAAAAAGCCATGATTGTAATTTGACGTTCTGTTTATGTAAATAGGCTACATTAGAGTATACATGTTTCTACATTCCTGAGAGCATATTTATACAACCAATTACAATGTATCGCTGATATCATAGTGATATCATTATTATATGAAGATTATCTTATATCATATAGGGTAGGGTGGTACTATTTCGCCCACAAAAGCCGAGCATTGAGAAGTAGTCAACAATATGGATGTTGTAGACGGACCAAAAGCAATGAAACTTATTCAAAATATAACATCCTACCAAGCAAGAGTATGCACAAAATTGCGTACAGCATTAACTTCATACATATTATAAAAATAGAATATAGTGGGGACACCATCCCAGTGTGGGGACCTCCAACCCTGTTCGTGCAACTCGGATGTGATGGTTTTATTCCATTTGCTTATTCAATGG
>JAXRKP010001616.1:50000-95000 GCA_037039925.1 Doris montereyensis
TAGAGCAGGAGTAGGCCTCCTAATGCATAAAGAGGCAAGAAAAGCTACTAGAGAGTTGAAATGTATAAGCCCACGGCAAAAAGAGGTAAACATGAAACCAAAAGGAAGTGAAATTAAATTATTAGTAGCTTATGGACCAAACGAAGACGCAACTAAAGAAGAAAAAAGATATCTTCGAAAACGAATTACCAATAGCTGCAGAGAATCTCAAACCCAAACAGGAACTAATGCTTTTAGGAGATTTAAACGCTAGAGTAGGCAACAATGTAGAAACATCAGGAGGAGTAATAGGTAAAGAAGAAGAGACAACAACTTCTCCAAATGGAAAGAGACTAATAGATTTTTGCCTAAAGAAAAACATTAAAATAGCCAACACTCTTTTCCTCATAAAGATATCCGCAAAAATACAAGAGTAATTGAAGAAAGATGCAAAAAGTCAATCATAGACTATGTAATAGTTAGCAGCTCCCTTTCTTACAGTACGATGAACGCAAGAGTAAACAGAGAAGCTGAAATATTTAGTGATCATCACCTAGTGATTGCCAAAAAGAGATTACTGACTGAAGAGAACAAACAACAAAGGAAAGAGAAGAAAGCTACTAAACTCAAAATAGAAGAACTAAACAGTAAAACAGATGTACCAATCTAGATCTAGAATAAAAACATTTATCAGTGAAAGTCAGATGGATCTGAATGGTAGCACAATAAAAGAAAAGTGGCAAGTGTATAAAGAAATACTCCTCAGTTGTACTGAAGAGGTCTATGGTAGGAAACAAATTAAAGGAAAAGAACAGCATGTTGGAATGAGAATGTCAAGACTAAGATAAAAAAAAGGGATGCCTGGAAGAAATATTTGCAAACAAAGAGACCAGAGGATAGGATAGATTACGCGAATAAAAGAACTATCGCCAAAAGAGGAAATTATGAGGAAAGCAAAACAGGAACAATGGGAAGAGTTTGGACAAAGACTTCAAGAAAGTTATCAAGGAAATCAAAAACTGTTCTGGGGAGCAATGAAGAGCATGAGCAAGACCTAAGCATGCTCAATACGACAAAATAAGAACGCCAAGGGAGAAATAATGAAAGAAGACAGCGAAATCATGGAAACATGAAGAAAGTATTTTCAACAATTACATAAGTATAGATCAATTAGAAGAGTGACTAGAAATGCAGTTGAGACAGCTGAAGATGAGGATATCTCAGTGGAAGAAATCTAAACAGCTTTAAGAATAGTGAAATTAGAAAAGGCCCCAGGAGCAGATCAAATTTATCCAGAAATTATTAAAAACCAAGGGAGAGAAGCAGACAAACTACTACATGCAATATGCCAACAAGCATGGAAGTTCAAACAGGTGCCAGCCGACTGGGAAAAGGAACGGTAGTACCAATAAACAGAAAGGATCAACTATGGAAAGCTCAAACTATAGAGGGATATCACTACTTAACGTACCAGGAATAGTATATGTCAGGATACTGGAAATGAGACTAAGAAAAAGAATAGAGGATCAGATTGAAGCACATCATAGTGGATTTAGACCAGGAAGAAGTGTACAAGATCACATATTTACAATTAGACAAATAAAAGAAAAATTCCTTGAGAGAAACATTGACTTGCACCTGTGTTTTATTGACTTAGAACAGGCATTTGACACTGTGAGGAGGAACGAACTATGGCATTCCTTAAAAGAACACAATGTAGAGCATAATTTAATGGAAGCCATTAAAAGTTTTTTTTATAATAAACAAACATGTGCAGTGAGAGTAGCTGGAAACGTATTGGAAGAATTTGATGTAGATATAGGAGTAAGACAGGGTCGTATTCTAAGTTCTCTTTTGTTTATCACATTTATGGATTCAGTCGCAAAGGCATCCTCAAAGATGAAGAAAACGAATGTAGGTATGTGGAAGCTCAAACCAGTAAATGTATCAATGCTTTCATTTGCTGGTGATTTAGTTCTGTTTGGAAAATCAGAAAGTGACATTCAAACGAATAGCAATAGGCTGAACAATGAACTAAATAAAAGAGGAATAAGAGTAAATGCAAAGAAAACCAAAACAATGCTAGTAACTAGGGAAGCTAAAACACAAAATCTTAAATTGAGCAGGGACAACTTAGAACAAGTTCAAGGCTACAATTAATTAGGAGTAATGATTAAGTCAGAGGGAAAACTAAGAGAATAAATCAGCTGGAGAATCTAAAAGGCAATGACAATATATAACCATCTAGGAAAAGTATTTATTATTATTATTATTATTATTATTATTATTATTATTATTATTATTATTATTGTTATTATTATTATTATTACTATTATTATTATTATTATTATTATTATCATCATCATCATCATTATCATCATTATTATTATTATCCTCCTATTATTCCTCCTCCTCCTCATCATCATCATCATCATCATTATCATTATTATTATTATTATTATTATTATTATTATTATTATTATTATTATTATTATCATTACTTTTATTATTACTATTGTTGTTCGTAATGATAATATTACACGTGATGTACAAATATATATGATAGAAAGATAATAATAACAATAATAATAATAATAAAATCATAATAATATTATGATAGGAAATAATAATAATAATAATAATAATAATAATAATAATAATAATAATAATAATAATAATAATAATAAATAATAATAATAATAATAATGATAATAATGATAATAATAATAATAATAATAATAATAATAATAATAATAATAATAATAATAATAATAATAATAATAATAATAATAATAATAATAATAATAATATGTGCAGTAGTAGAAAGCCACTTTGTCCAGAATGGGACAGATGTAGATTGTTTGAATGGAACAGTTTCCTCCCGTGAAGACACCACAATGCGTTACGGTACCGGTACTAGGCACGCATACTCAATGCGCACCTTCTTTCTTTGAGTTAAGGAGCATCGGGTGGATAAACGTGGGGAGGCTTCGGCTGGACTGGTCTGCTCCCCGCCGGGCTACGAGTTTCTAGTCTAGGATTAGATGACGGACAATTTGCGACCTTCTATCTCCCGGTAAAGTACAATCTCTTAACATTCAGGTTATTAGGCCTACTAAAGTACGTAATTAATGGGAATAGATGATAAAGACCTTAGACTGGTAAGAAACCTGTATTGGCACCGAACAGCTTGCGTTAAAGTGGATAACGAGACATCAGTTTTTTTAACATCAAGAAAGGAGTGAGACAGGGCTGTGTTCTCTCACCAGATCTCTTCAATTTATATAGCGAAATCATCTTCCGTGAAATTGAAAACATGAGAGGTATAAGCATTGGTGGTGTTAACCTGACCAATATAAGATATGCAGACGATGCCGTGTTAATGGTATACACGTCAGATGATGTCCACTAAATATTGGATAAATTAATAGACTTTAGTGAGACAAAAGGATTATTACTGAACGTGAAAAAGATAGAAATGCATGGCAGTTTGTAAACAAGATGATAACTTGTCTTTCAATTTAACAAGTAGAGAACAAACTGTAAAACAAGTAACACAATTTAAATACCTCGGCGTAATCATAACAAACAACTGTAAAGACATCACCGAAATAAGGCGAAGGATAGCAATAGTAAAACAAACACTGCATAATATTAAGGCTGCTGTCTCCAATTCAAAACTGAAAACAGACACGAAAATACAGACAGCGCAGACATGTGTCTTTTCCACACTATTATATGAATGCGAAACGTGGATTTCAGATGTACAATGTCGTAAACGTTTAGAAGCATTGAAATGTGGATATATAGAAGAATATTGAAAATCCCTGGACAGCAAAAATAACAAACATGGAAATTCTTGTGAAAATTGGAAAAGAAAGAGAACTTATAAAGAACATCAAGACAAGGCAAATGAGATGTTATGGCTATGTGTGGAGACAAGATGGACTAGAAAAACTAGCAGCATCTGGATTCATAGAAGGGACAAGAGCTCGTGGCAGACAACGCAACACATATGTAACGGCGTTAAGACAAAACACGTCCGATATCACAACCAACTCGGATTTTATAAGAAGAACTGAACACAGAACAACATGGAGAGGGATGGTCGGCAACGTGTTGAATAACGCAAGTCAAAAATGAATGAATGAAAAGTACGTAAATGCTTGCCTACCCTTTTTTTTTCACACAAAGACAAGGATTCATTTGGTTGGGCGTTGAGCCCCTGTGCCCTTCTACCTTCAAATAGAATTTCAAAAACTAATATATGGGAATAATTGAATATTTCAAGTTTCTCTCCCCAGTCGGCGGATGGGGGAAAGGGCGCTGTTCCTGGAGCGATGAGGAATTCAACATTTTATTCAAAAGGCATCGGGGATTCCATGGCTGGCCGGTATCAGACCTTCGGACTTTCAAAATTCAACGGACAAAATTTACCGGCGGCAAAGCGAAATGTCCCCTGAACTGTACGGCCATAAGTTGGAGATTTTCAATCGCTTGAGAGCCTCTCAAAGTGTTATAGCGTTCCAAAGTATTATCCTACTTTTTTCCTTCTAGGTTTATGTGAGAGAGAAAAATAACCCAATTCAATTAATTCTAAATACGATGTTCTCAAAATGGATTAAAAATTATTTTTTTCCGTGCCTTTCCCCACAATTTTTGTTAATAGATTCTTTTGAAATTTGGCATATAGCTGTTTTATATCACTAATGAAGAAATCTGAAAAAAAAATTGATGCATGAGTGTTAGGACATTGGTTTGAATCTAAAATGATAAAGGAGCGTTTTGCTTTTTGTAAATTGCCTAAAGTGACATTTTTTTACCAAATATTAAGATGGCGGCCATTTCTATGACAACTAAAATTTCAGAAATGACCTTCACGGTTGTGTTCCTTTAATTTCGTCACGCTGAAGTCATTTGTGAAGCTTAAAATTGTGTAAACCAAAAAAAGAATCACTCTCAGCCCGACAGAAAATCACAGCCTGCTGCCTTGCAGGCTGGTCTTTGTTGACCAAAGGCTGAGGGAGTTAACCTGACAGAAAATCACAAACAAGACCCAATAGAGGGCCTCGGGGTGGCAGCTCCACCATCTACTCATGGTGCAGTGAGCTAATCACCTGCTTACTAAAAACTAAAAGATTCAGAGAACTAAATGTGAGATACCCGGATTGAACTTTGAAAGACGAAAAGAGTTAGAATTAGCAGAAGAAATGGAAAATTTCAAAGTAGAAATTTTGGCCATCACATAAACAAAGAAGAAAAAAGACAAGGATTAGAAAATGTAGGACTAAATCATACTTTAATTTTCTCAGGAGTAGATGTCAAAGATAGAATTAGAGGAGTAGGCTTCTTAATGCATAAACGGCATGAAATACTACTAGAACGGTGGGCATTTATAAGCCCACGGTTATTAGAGGTAAATATCAAACCAAAGGAAGAAAAATTGAATTTTAATCGCTTATGGACCAAACGAAGACGATATCTTTGAAAAGAATGCACAAAGAGCTGCAGAGAATCTCAAACCCAAGCAACAAACAAATTGGTCTAGGAGATTTAAATGCTAGAGTAGGCAACAATTGAGAAACATTAGGTGGAGTTATAGGAGCAGAAGGAGAGGCAACAACTTCTCCACATGGAGAGACTAATACATAGACTTTTGTTTAAAGAATAACACGACCCCCCCCCCACCCCCCCCCCCCCCCCCACACACAAAGATATACACAAATATACAAAACGTAAATGAAGACAAATCAGAAGTGAAAAGTCAATCATAATCATAGACTACATAAGTAAACAATTTCCCCCACTTTTTTTACAGCACGATGGATGCAGTAGTTAACAGCTACTCTCACTGCACATGCTGGTTTATTGTAAAAACAACCCAACTTCTACATACTATATGTACTAGCTTCTATTGAATTTTGCTCTACATTATGTCCGTTTATAGAATGTCATTGTTCATCCTTCCTCACAGTGTCAAATGCCTTTTCTAAGTTAAATTTATACATAGATCTAGCTGCAGAGAATCTTAAACACAATCAAGAAGTAAATTTTTTTTAGGTTTTAGCAATGGCATCATCACAAATCACAAATCACAAAAATGTCTTGTTCATTCCTTCGACAAACTGAATTTCTTAAGTGATTGATTCGTCTCTTGATTATAGTATCTAGGTGCGATGCATTTTTATTTACCTGGCGTCAAAATGGCGTCGAGTCACGACTTGAAAGAAGGTAAAAATAATGTGCGTATACAATGCTCAATGCATGGTGTACAACTTCAAAGTGAAGCATTATGAATGTAAGATGGTTTGCGTATGACTACAGCCGACGGAATGAAAATAATTTAAAATTCATAATTATGTAAATCTAGATTCTAGATAGATCTAGATCTATAGTAGGCAGATGCAACATCTCAACTTCCTCGAGTCAACTCACACTGCACATTGTGGAATCATTTGTTTGTCAAAAACATATCATATCGTAGGTCATTTTACCTTGTTTGACTTCCTCAGACACAGTTTAAACCAAATGTGCTGTCTTTACCTGAGTAGTTTGTTTATTTTTACGTGCTTTTTTTCTTCTTGTCTTTTCCATCAATGCCATCACCTTACTTTCTGGCTACCTTTTTTCTTCTTTTATAATTTCTGGCTTTTCTTGGCATCTCCTTTGTGCATTGCCTTTAGCCATTGGTTATGTGTCATTATACTCACATGCCCAGATCATTTCCATGTTTTTTACAAATACTTTTTGCTATCTGTTAACACCAGAGTTTGCTAATTTCGGCTAACATCCCACTTTTGGGAGCAATATTTTCTCCATGCTAAAGAATTGGAGATTGATATAGCCACCTGTGCATAATTCAAGTGTTGTAAATTGCTTTACCCGGCCAATATAAGACAACAAGGTGCCGTTCGGCATCCATCTTAACACCTGTGGCATAATGATGGGCTATTTCCGTCCTGTCCTAACAAATATAGCAGCATGAAGGCTGGATTTTGCTGTGTTCCTTCTATTAATCTTGTGGCACGAAGGGCAGTTTTTCCCGCGTATGGGGATGCCCATAAAATGTACCTATTTTGATTGTTTTCCACTCATTGGCTCAATAAAAACTAGCTTTCTAATTGGTCACTAAATCATATTTGAGAAAACTGCTGTTATCTTGGCGTCATCAGTGCACCTTGGTAGAGTGTAATTAGATAGGAGGGAGAAGGTCTCATGGTGCAGAAGAATATAACCTTCTGTTGCAGAGCAAGAAAGGATTTTATTGAACTGATTTGTATTGACCACCCCTTTACAGATTAAAATGGTATCTTCTGTAAATAGCATGAGAAGTTAGAGTGGTGTGTTTTTCATGCTAGAGAGACACAATGGAGAAATGGAGACAAAAATGTACACATCTTATTTTTATGGGTTATCTCCTTTGTCGTCTGCCACTGTTGACACTGTTTTGTTGGTTTTCTTGTATTGGTGTGTCCTCTCATCCATGTCACATGCCATTACTATTGAAGCAATAGGGGTCATGTACAAAAAAAAAAAAGGGGCTATTATTTCTAAAGACAGATTTACTTTTCTAATTAATCCCTGTACAAAGATATGTTATACCAGATCTATAGCTAAGCCGCTCCATATTTATGGTCTCATCTCTACATTCAAATTAAACAATGATGCCATCATCCTTTGCTGACTTGTAAAATACAGTGTTTCAATATTTAACTCTTTTCATAAATGCTCAATAATATCTTGTAAAGACACAAAGCTAGGAGCTTTTTGTAAGAAAGAATACTATTTCATGTTCAGTTTAAGCTTCTTTACCTTCCTTTTTCTCACTTCACTCACATTTGGTTGGGATATAGCCTTTTTTCAAAGCACCCTAAATACTTCTTTTTGATCATACTTTCAATCTGGCTAGAGATCTGGCTAATCTATAAATCACTTTATGGGGAAGGATTTTCCTTGAATTTTGATTCGCTCGTACTGATTGAAGAGCCTGTAGATGTAGTCTAAAATATCCTTTGCCTAATTATCGATAAATTTAGTTGAAAGCCATCATTCTGCTAACACTATAAGGGTCTGTTAAGTTTTTGTGTTCATGTCTTGTATGTGTGCCTATGTCTGTTTTTGCTCTTTTAAGTTGAGCTTTTGTGTCAAAAGTTTGCTTCAAGGAGCAGTTTATAAATGTAAAGCAATGGTGCCTAAAAGCGTTACCAACTTTCTCATGTGTCAAATATATTTTACTTTCATTTGTTGTGCTTTTTCAAATTTTGTTCTATGAAAATTTTCAATTGTTTGAATTATGTTCAATAGAGTAATATATTTGTGTTATATTACATATCTCGGTCTATAGTTTTAAAGGAAAGTCTTGAGAATCGCAATGTGCTTGCTGAAATCAAGGCGAGGATCAGAGCTGAAGTTTTCTCAGCCTTGGACGATCAATCTGATGGAAAACCACCGCTGAGTAATGAGAATGTGCTGGTCTTCGAGCTGATTAGAGAATTTCTTGATTTCAATAAGTGTAAATACACTTCTTCAGTGCTTGTTGCAGGTAAAATATATCACAATGTAAAATTACTCTCCAGGATATGAATTTAAGCTACATGGAATGTTTAAAAGTTTATATAAAACACTATAAAATAAAAGATACAAGCAAACCAATGCATATATTTGTTCAACTTAAGTTAAGAAATACATTTCAAATTTGAGACAAATTGGTTTGGGCTTGTGTGAGTTGTTGTTTCTGAAAAAATATTGTTTTCATGGGGCTAACGATCCAACATGGAAACATTTTCATGGCAACATACTGTCATTTAATTTGACTGACCAAATTCAAATATAAAGGTAAGAATTTATTGTATACCATCACTAGTTCATAAGATGGTCTTCTGGACCCACTCCCCCACCCTCTCTTTCCCTTAACAGACTTTGTTTAACCATCCCTGGTCAGGCATCCAGACTTCAAAGTAACTCAAATGAATTCAATAGCTCAGCCAAGATTTTCACATTGGATCATCTAAGAAATGATATAAACTGTTTTGCTTTTAAATTTTCATTTTTTTTTCTCTCCTTTTCATGACATTAAACGTATGTATAAATAAATGGAATATATATATATACATATATATATAATGGTGTCGGCCAAAGAATTTGCAGTCTGAGAACCTGTTCTGCCTAAGAACCCGCTATTTCAGTGCAACAGAATCATGAAAACAACAATCCACAATCAATTTAATGCTAATAATTGCCGATAACCTGTGATATATTGCAAGTGAATCATAGAAAGGCGGGTGGAAAATCTTGGAATGGTCCAGAGACTAGTAGGTGTTATAAACATGTCACGGGCGCATCAGGCTTGCTACCTGCCCTACGGGTGAAATGTCTTGGCACCTTGGGCATGACAGGCACAGTAACTGTTGCGCAAGATGTCAGGCAATTACATGCCTTGCATTGCAACATCAAAGACAGTGAAGTATAAGGACAACTCTCTTGTTGTTGTGACTTTTCTCAGGTTGTCTTGCATTTGCAATCAGCTTTCCTCTTTTCCGATTGGCTGGAAAATGAATGACCAACCATATAGTGTTTTCAACATGTACGGAAACAATTGCACAAGTCGCCACATTGTTTTGTCATAGCATAAACTTTCATTCATTGTTCAGTTTGCTGGAGCTTAGATCTATATACATGCAAAGACTGCATATTTTTTTAACATTATTTGAAGCACAGCTTCAAACCATCATAATGCCTACACAGGAAAAGTATGCAAACAAACGATATACATGTACAGAGCAATTGAGATTTGACCAAAATTTTAATGAAGTGTATATGAATAAGGAAGAAACATTAAAGGCATGTTGGACTTTACTCTAGCACCTGGTCTGCTTGAGGACCTATTGTTTCTGTCTCCCGAGGACAAGGCTCTTCTTAGACGGACACCATTGTATATAAATACCTTATTTCCGTTAGTGGCTTGACTTCTAATATAATCTATTTTAAAACATGTATATTATATCTGTAAATGTTTCTCTTTCTTTATTTATCAGTTCCCATTCTACCTTCCAGTGTATGGGTTCAGATGCCCAAGATGATCTTTCTCCAGGCTGCCCTGCCCTAATATTTTCTGTTTCCTATATCTGTAAATGTTATAATTTATTTATGTGTGTTATCAGCTTATTGGTATTGTAGTTTCAATGTGAAATTCATATTTTTCTAGTCGATAGCATCAATTTTAAAATCCATTTACACACCATGAATTCCTCCATTTTATCGTAATTTTTTTACTTTTGTGGTTTTCAGAAAGAGGTCTATCAAAAACCGCCTTGGATAGAGAGTTTTTACGCAATGAGCTCAATGTGGTGGAAGATGGTCCAGCAAAATCAGTGTATGTACGATCTTAGCTTACAAATTTGTAAAACTTGCTTTCTTTTGCAACAATCCATACCATGTATTCTAGTGTGTTCTTGATAGCTTAGCAAGAGTAAACGATAAATCGTCTGTCATATTTCCTGAAGTAAAACTTGTTGAGAAAAATGAGATGTGTAATTAATTGCCTTTTTCACTGAAAAGAAAGATGGATCTATAGTCCGTATCTTTGCACAAGTACATGTTCACCAAGTGTACAACAATTTATTCCCCAGTGGGCCATTTCATTCAAAATCCTCCTCAACTACCTGGGAATGTACAGTACAGCAGCCTATTAGGCACTTTGTATTAACAATCTGACAAGATCTTTCTCTACCTTATAGCTGGGTACTCATTCACACCTGAGTCAGATCAGTACAAGGTTGTGGAAAAGCACCTTGGCTAGACATCGGTTTTGAACCAATGTCGTTGTGATATTACAAACTCACAACACTACCGTTTTCTCTAGGATGCCTCTAAACACTTATCATTGAACATCGAACACTATCACTAAACACTTATCGTGAATCATGTTTACTTAAGGTACTTGCTAATGTAAAAACATGCTTATACTTTGTTTTTTTATTTTTTGCTTTGATGTGGATATTCTGTTGATTATTTTTGTCAGCAGGGAGGAAGGGAAGGGATAGATGAATTGCCTTTCTTTGTGAACAAGACAACATAACTGTGTAGTTGAAATGTTTGTTGACATATAAATCATTTATACAGCATACACTTTTACAACTCATTCTTTTGCAGACCTTTATTGTACAGTCTCATTTCAAGTTTTAAAGAGAAGCATCAAAGGTGGGAGATACTGGACAAATTTTCTCTCATAGCCTACGTGCTTCAGGGAACTTGAGAGGTGCTTACCAGAATGAGACGGATGAACGTATGTAAATCAGTAAATCATTACTCAGACATATGCATTTCATTTGTTCTTTTCATAGGCATCAAAGCATTCACAAAGTATTAACATGTTAACGCTGTCACAGGGATAGAAAATCTCTGCAAGACTGAATGGAACCATCATATGTGTAAAAATGAGGTCATTTAAGTGGATATATAGCGAGAATGGAAGAGAGAAATTTTATAGTCCGCCCAGACATGATGTTCCATTATGACACATATCAAATGATCTGCTTGAATTTCCTGTATTCAGCTTGGAAAGATATCATGTTCCCATTTCCATTACATATTTTCTTTTTCTAAAAAAAAAATCTAAACAGACATTTCAAGTCAAACAGGTTTTTGTTACTAGATGTAGTATCCTAAAATTCAAAAATGCTTTAGTATTGTAAAAAATAGCATGATAAGTACTCTTTTAGAAAAGAAAAACACACTTTAACCCTTGTAAGGCTAACCTGCCGGCTGACCTCAATATCGGTCAATAATTTCGTTCTGCTGTGTACGAGGCTGCCGCATGTGGCACCGGTAGTTTTCTCGCACTGCTGACGAGGCTGCCGCAACTTGACCACGACGTAGCTGTGATTATTGTGATAGTATTTTTATCTTCGTTGAGTAAGGTGACATACCAGATTATTTTGTTATTGTTATTGTCCTCATGTTTATTTTGCATTGTTTACTAACAATAACATCTATTACAGCCTAATTTTATTAAACATGAAAAAGGAATAATACTGCAGTTTGCCCATTACTAATGAAGAAGAATATGAAAGGTATTATACTAAAAGATAGAAAATGGGTCAGTGTGCCCAACCTTCATAAGCAACAAGGAGACATAGAAACAAATAAACACTAAACAATGCTGGATGAAACTAATACTAATAGAGCCATTGGTGCAACGACCCATCGAGCAATGCTTATCAACAGAACAAGCCTTATAACAACAATAAACAAAAAGAAAAGAAAAAAGAAAGAAGAAAACGAAATACAACTGCCATAAGAGAGACGGAGAGAGAGGAGGGAGTGATAGAAAAGAGAAAGAAAAAAGGAAAGGAAACAAACAGGAGACATAAAGAGAACGAGGAAGATAAAGAAAGACGAATAGAAGAGAGGAGAAAATAAAATAAGAGAGAGATGAGCAACATATAGATGGGGGAGGGGGGGGTGGGAAAGTGGCTGCATGGTCAAGCTTTACTCCAGTCATTCAATAATAGCATGGCTGGCTGTCAGAAATTTATGTTGTAGAGTTTCAATGCATAACATTTATCTTTATTTCTAAAGGAATCATTTTCATTCTCACATCTAAATAAATTGATTGAACTATAATACTAATACTAGAGGAAATATCCAACTGCCTTTTGCTAATGCCATGACCTAGTCCAACGTGCATAGGTAACACATTCCCATGATGAAAAGAAACAGGCCCTCTGGTTTATTGCTTTCACAAGTGTGTATCGCCCCAGCTGCGACAGCAGCTTTATCCTAGACCTAACACCTCTCCTCAGTTACATGCTTCCTATGCATATGAAAACTCCCTCCCTACCCTATATCTATAACTAGTATCACCCTCTCTTCTTATTTACAATGATATGAGTGACCATCGTTTTGTATTCTTGGCTGGTCTCTTCCTATAGTTAAATAGTAATCCACCTCCTCCCAAACAGCCCCACCCTTTACGCAATCCAGTGGGTTTTTATATCTCTTCCCCACTTCTGGATGAATGTCTCCCTCCTTAATCCTTTCTATACAGTAGGAAGATACTCTTGCAGTTTCTAATGTCTATACAATTCATATAGCCGCCCTTCCTCTTGTCCAGATACCGCATATCATCATGACCATGTGAAATGGACGTGTTTGAGAGATCAAAAGTTCCTTTGTTGCTGGTCGCTGAACACAGATGGAAGCTTCAATTTTCCTTGTACTTTCAACACCCTAATCTCTTCATTCTTATGTGAAAGAGAGGTGGAGATGTATTTTGACATATGTGACGTTTGACAATATAACCATCAACACAATGTTCCCCCTGATTGGTCAACCCTGAACATGGTTTCTTTCTATTGACTGAAGGAGGCCACACCCTCCATTCAGGCTGACCATAGGTGTGCAATGTGATTGGCCACTGATATCTTTTATTTATAGCAATCATTATTGCTCGCTTGTGGACGGAGCTTCTTACTAAAGTAATTGACATCTGTCCAGAAGTTGCGTCGGTCTATATGAAGACAAGAGTCCTTGGTTTTGTCCACTTTGCAGAGGGTCCACAGCCTGCATTTGAGATAGAGCTCTTGTGTGTTGTTGTATCTCTTTATAAAAAATAAATTGAGTGTGTGTTAGACTCAGAAATGAACCATCACTTTTACCCCTTTAGAATAATAGACTTTCTCTGTTTGGCGTGGCGTGGGTTGATCAGCGTAATTGGTCAGAATAGAGGCATTCCGAAAACCCATCTTTGAGTGCAATGCAGTACAGTTATACGGGACCCACCACTAAAGCTTTGTCTTGCTGGAAGCCGGGAGTATAGCAAATGTACAGGACCCGCCATTAGCGTAGGTGTGCCTAGAGTGACCAGCGGCATGCAAGATACGGGACCCGCCTGAAAAGGGTTAAAGGCAAAGTAAAATTATGACAATTGATATGCTTTTTATGGGGAGATTACTGCGTTTATTTCTCCTTATTTTAAAAGATTCCACAGATTCAGCAGGATAAGTAGTGTTTCAGATTATATTATAGTTATAGGATAACAAGTTCAATTTCTTACGTTAGACACTCTATACCGGCTACAAATTTCTGAAAAGTGGGTGGAAGTTGAAGAATTAGGTCTATTTATTTGTCTTCTAACATCACAAAGAATCAATAAACCTGCACAAATTTTTTGATCTTAAAAGGTTTGTTCATTTCTCTGTCATACTTTTCCTAAACAAACTCATTTTGAAAGCTGAAGTGCCTTGTATTTTGTTCGTTTGGCAAAGACCCATTTTGTGCTTTTTGTCCCACGGCTGTACTGAGATTTGGACACCTGCTCAAGTTCCATGCCTTGGCGAAAATTCCAAACAGTCACATTCTAGCTATAAATGGTGTCAAAATAAACAGAAATGACTCATGATATGCCTTTAGCTGTTTATATTTACGTTGAAGAAAAAACTTTATTGCAGTTAACAGTTGCTGGAAAATAAAGATTTTAATGGATTTTTGAGAAATGAAATTTTAGAAAATAGACAATTTCATTATGAACTACGGGACATTTTGTGAGCAATCCAAATTATCCTACACATCTCTATCTTTTGTCTCTTTCCACACTGCAAGCTGAGCTGTCAATGCAAATGGGCAATCAAAGTGATAACTTTAAATTGTTCTTATTAAAGGTTTTCATTTAAATATATTCAATATATTTTATGTTCAAGACAATATATCATACCTTTTCTTTGCTGCTAATGATTTTATTTGATCAAACACATCAATTATGGGAATTCTGTTTGTTTTCAGTATTAGATCTATTTTCATCAATGAAGCATAAGAAGTTTAACTAAATGCTGTTCTATATAAAACCATAAAATAAAAAAACCCCACACCAATAAATCACTTCTAACATACAATGTAAATCTATGTAGAAATAGATCTCAGAAGTCCCTTTTAATTTGTGTCCATTGTCGTTGATAGAGAGTGATTGATAAAATCTTGTTTCATGATCTTACATATGAAAAGATTAAAAAAAGCATAAACACCTCAACCCTTTTGTATTAAAAAAATATAAACAAACACAAATCTGGGCATGGAGATTTCACTGGTCATCTAACAGTCTTGAGCCAATCACCTACGTCGAAATGACCAGGATTTCATTACACTTACAGTGGTGTGTTTTGTGAATGGAGGAAAAATTAAAAACGATTAAATTATTCAAATCAGTTTGGCTTCTACTCAATTGCGTACATTTGACTAAAATATTGAACATTGTCTTTGTTTCATCAAAATTAGTTTAAAATTATGGATTTTACATAGATAGATGATGTTGATGCACCTTTGTAGATTGTGTTTTCATTATTTCGATATAAAGATCACAATAAGACTTTTTGTAACTAGCAACAAAAATCTTCATAATTACGCATTTGAACATAAATAATTGGTAACAACTGAAGTAAACCTACATAGATCTACCCAATCTACATCCACAATAATACCACCTAGGAAAGGCATTTGTAGGTAAACAAAATTGTCAACAAAAACCAAAATGGCAGTATACAACACAGTTTATTGTCCTACTGTCCTCTATGACAGTGAAACCTGGACCTTAGACAGTATGGAATACTGTAGAGTGCAGGCAGCCGAAATGAAATATCTAAGAAGAGTAGTAGGGAAAACTAAAAGAGACAAAATCAGAAACACAACAATAAGAGATCAAACCAAAGCAGATAGCATAAAAACTAAGATAGAAATGAATCAACTGAAATGGTTTGGGAATGTTAACAGAATGAATGACATTAGAATAACTAAATCAGTACATAGTGCTAAAACTCAAGGTAAAAGACCAAAAGGCAGACCTCGGAGAAAGTGGGAAAGAAAGATATAAAAGAGGCATTAACGCAAAAAATTTAACTTTCATGGATGGAAACGGAAACTCTCAGGACAGGGCAGCCTGGAGAAAGATCATTTCAGGCATCTAAAACCCGTACACCGGAAGGTAGAATGGGAGCTGATGAAGAAAGAAAGAAAGTTTGTCTGCCCCTCTCCCTTGCTTTTTAATCATTTCTGGATAAACTTGATCCTCTCCTGGGGCTTTTCCTAATTTCACTTTTCTTACAGCTTTTTGAAGTTCTTCCATTGAGCTGTCTCATCTCCATTACTTGTTACTCTTAATAATTTATCTGTACTCCTTGTTTCATATGTTCTGGAGGGATTATGTAATTGTTGAAAATACTTTCTCAGCGTTTCCATGATTTCGCTGTCTCCTTTCATTATTTCTCCTTTGGCATTCTTAATTTGTCGTATTGGGCATGTTTTGGTCTTTCTCATGCTCTTAATTGCTCCCAGAACAGCTTTGATTTCCTTGATAGCTTTCTTGAAGTCTTTGTCCAAACTCTTCCCACTGTTCCTGTTGTGCTTTCTAACTTCCTCTTTTGCGAGTTCTTTTACTCACGTAATCTATCCTATCCTCTGGTCTCTATGTTTAATTTGTTTTCTACAGATCTCTTCAGTACAGCTGAGGAGTGTTTCTTTATATTTGCCACTTTTCTTCTATTGTGCTTTCCTTCAGATCCATCTGCCTTTCACTGATAGATCTTTTTATCGTGGATTGGTACATTTGTTTTACTATTGGTTTATTTAGTTCTTCTATTTTGAGTTTAGTAGCTTTCTTTTCTTTCCTTTTCTGTTTGTTTTCTTACAGTTAATAATCTCATTTTGGCTATCATTGGTGATGATCACTAAATATTTCTGCTCGTCTGCTTACTCTAGCATCCATTGTACTATAAACAAGGGAGCTGCTAACTATTATGTAGTCTATGATTTTCACATCTGTCTTCATTTACTCTTGTATATTTGTGGATATCTTTTGAGGAAAAAAATGTGTTAGCTATTTTCATATTTATTCTTTAGGCAAAAATCTATTAGTCTCTCTCCATTTGGAGAAGTTGTTGTCTCTCCTTCTTTACCTATTACTCCTCCTGATGTTTCTACATTGTTGCCTACTCTAGTGTTTAAATCTCCTAAAACATTTCTTGCCTTTTATGCATTAGAAGGCATACTCCTGCTCTAGCTCTATCTTTGACATCTACTCCTGATAAGATGAAAGTATCATTTGGTCCTACATTTTCTATTCCTTGTCCTTTTTTTCTTTGTTTCTGTAATAGTACTAATAGCCAAAATGTCTACTTTGAATTTTTCCATTTCTTCAGCTAATTCTAACTCCTTTCCATTAATTTCCCTAACATTCCATGTTCCAAAAATCACAGTCCGTGTACTTTTTCAGAGTCGTCTTCGAAAGTTTAAGCCGGGTATATCATTGTATATATTATTTTGAATCATGTTGTTTTGGATGAAAATGAGGATTAGCCCACTGTACCCTAGATAGATGGTGGGGCTGCCACCTTGAGGCCCCCTACCAGGCCCTTGATATATTCTGTCAGGGTCAACTCCCTTAGCCTTTAGTCATTCAAGACCAGCCTGCAAGGCAGCAGGTTGTTACTTTCTGTCAGGGTTAACTCCTTAGCCTTTGTCCAGTCAAGACTGGCTGCGAGGCAGCAGGTTGTTTTTTCAGGGGTTAACTCCTTAGCCTTTGGTCAGCCAAGATCTGCCTGCAAGGCAGCAGGGGACTCGTGGAGGGGCGGGATCTACTCTCCGTACAGGTGCTTACCTGTCCACTGCCCGGGTCAAATCGTTTTCGTTTCTTAAAAATTGTTATATCAAGATGTTGTTAATGGTATCAAAATAAAAAAAGTTATTTTCCTTGGTGTAAGACATGATTTCAATATGCTAATGGAGAAATAAAAAGATTTCAATTTTCAATTTTGATCTGGAGTACCTACTCACATGACTTTTCCCCCTGTTTTGTTGTTTTGGGGATTTTTCATTTTCTATCCTTGCTAATTTTTGTTGTCCAGTTATTATCCAATATTCCAATTAGCTTCAAATGCAATTCTATTCATGCACACCCTTTAGTATATCATCGTTCAGTCCTTTAGCCCTCCAGGGTCACAGTGGCATCGCAAAGATAGATAATATTGTATCAACTGGCTCTGCATCTGTGATCATGTGCAAGGGTTTGAGTTGTGGCAAAACACTCCCTAGTCCACTCAACTACATTGTTGGTCCATTATATCTTCTTTGTTTTGACGTTGTTATCAAAAACCTACACATTAGGAAACTGAACACCTTCAGTATTCAGTAAATAACTAAAATTAACACTACAGAGGTCATTCAGGAGTACACTCAGAACTCATTTTTTTACTTTACTGAAACAATTTTTGGTAGTTTGAGTGCATATTATAACTAAATTGCAAAATATTTTTATATAGTAATTTAAAAGCGAAATCTTATCTTTTGCATTGTTTCGCTTGACACTGACAGCTTTTTTCTTTGCTTGTTAAGAACCAAGGTTTGAATAAATTAAACGCTTCAACAGCCTCAATTTCAATATCAATGTGCATGGAACTCTTCATCGGCGAGCAAGGGACATCGTCAATGACGACATTAGCCTAATTTATCAAGCCTCATCTTACATTACAGACCAAAAGATCTACATATAGCTCTTAATCTAAATCTAGATGATAATAATCTCTGGAGTAAGTTTCAAATATGTTCCTTCATTGGGGCCAAATTTAAAGCAGCCATCATTGCTAAGGCAATAGAATTCAAATTGGTTGGTCCCCAGTTCGAAAATTTATTGTTTTTGTTAAATTTTTAATTATTTATTTTTATTCTTTTGGTTTGTCATACACAGCTTGAGTTTCGTTTTTGATATTCAGTAAAGGGTTCTTAAAACCATATATATGCCAAAGTTATAACACAAAATTTCCTAGAATAAAATCTCACGAGGAAACTAATGGTGGTATCCATTAATTCAACCCAAAGGTACAGAATAGATTAAACAAATATTTATTTTAAAAAGTATTCAGTTAACCCGGGCAATGTCATGTGCCTACAGTTAGTATGATATAAATTCTGTATAAAGCACATTCTTTAATATCTTATAATTTCAACCTTACTTGACCCCATGGATCAGATTTCATGTGTCCTTTGTATATAGAATTTAAAAAACCCTCCAAAATTTGTATATTTGATTCGTTTCATAGTCATAGTAATGTGGTTTGTTTTCTTATCCACAGGCATGGAGAATGGACCAGCAGCAGTAATTGTGAAAGGTGGTCAACAATTATAGTATCAGTATCAGTAGTGTGAACAATTGCTCGCTTATATGTATAGAAACTCAAAATATCAGTGTATTTTGAAGAAAGTGTATCATAACTCACGTTGTCTGGACAATGAATGAATGAACGTTGCTGATATCTGTTTATTTTGACATGAACTGAAAATGAAAATGAATTTTGTTTTATTTGGTTTAGGATGTTGCTGACTAAATGATAATGATATCAAATGCAGCTATTAAAATAATTCTTTTATTATATTATATATGATTGACATCCTCATTCTGTTCTGGTTCTTCATGATGATAATGAGTTTTTCGCGAGCTTGCATTGAGCTTGCATTGATTATCATCACCCCCCTGATTGTTATTTATTCCAATACTCCCTTGCTATCCAAATTTGGTCTCTATGTCAGCAAAACATCAATTATACACCTACATTAGCATTACACGTGTTATATATTACAATCACATAACATGTATGCAATGTCGAAAAGTACCAGTTCGTGATGACATAAACCAGACCTCCATTTATGCAGGTGTGAAATCAGGCATCGAGCCAGCCCCAGCTCGTCCACCTAACAATACAATGCGGTATTGATATGAGATAAGAGTCGTGCATATGTCGTAGCCTTTCATTGCCCGCTTATCCTGGCAATCACAAGGGTGGACACGCAAGGAGATAATTACACCATCTATCTTGCATCTTGATTATGCGTCTTATACATTTACCGTCTAACAAAGCTCAACTGTGAGTGACACCACTGATGAATACCATGTTAGTTTGTTTTTATCATCCCAAGTACATGTAACTAGAAACGAAAAAATTCCCTTTTCACTTTTCCATAAAAATGAGGCACTATTTACCCACGTAAATGTAATGTAATAATGAAAGGTTAAATTAAATGAATGATTGACTGCAGGCTATTCTGTGCTTCTTGTATTTAAACTTTAACTATTGTACATGTATTTATCATCAAGTGGTTTATAGCATGAGGATTGTATTATTTCTTTGATTGTATTGTAATTACATGATGTATATTAAAAGAATTGTGATAATCTAAGATTATGCCTCATGTTTTTTACATTCGTTTTTATGTGAATGCAATGCTGTTACTTAGTTTTTTTTTTTTACTTATACAATAGAAGCCACTTAATAGGAAGAGTACTGTCCTACGGAAATCGTATCGATTAGGCAGCGTTCCGATTATGTTTATTTCTTCTATATGCAGTGTTCTACATATACAGGTACATCATAACATGTATTGTACATGATTATTTGTACAGATATGCTTATTAGTTCTATGTGCAGTATTCTTCATCATATACAGGTATTGTACATGATTATGATTATTGGTACAGGTATGTTTATTACTTTTTTTAGTGCTATATATGCAAATAATACTATAGTAATATAATGGAGCCACAGTGGAGTGAAATCAAAGGTGAAGAACGACAATAAGTGACAAATCCACCAATAAAGACAGAACAAACACTTTACGTTTCAGGTATACTATAACCCTTCGTCAGACAACGGAGAAATATCTAGAATCTAGATCTTAACACTACTAAATTATGGCATCATACAGTGTGATGTCAGAAAAAAAACCTAGAAAGGAGGGAGGAAGAAAGAAAAGACGGTGATAAGAAGAATGAGTAGAGAAGGAAAGTGAAGAATATATAGGAGTATGGCGAGAATGGATGGAAGGTTCAGATCTAGAAAAAATTGAATGAAAAAATGTATTTTGTTTGTTTGTTTGATCTCAGGATGAATTAAGAGGAAACAGCAAGATAAAAGTGAAAGATAAGTGCAAGACTGACAGGAAAGAAGTAGGACCTACTAGCCCCACCCGCCGATGGATGTCGCGTAGTGCATGCCAATGCCATGAATGCATCTGGACAGGGATGGTTGGGGTCGACACACAGTAACTTACTTCGCTTAACCACCCCCAATCACTTTGTTATTGATGTGACGGTTGATTTTCATACATCATCTTCCCTGATCTCTGGGGTTTTGGTAGGATTTTAATTTTACCTGGACTGCCCTGTAAGCAGACAAAGGATCTAACAATAACATGCACAGAGTGACAAGAGTGTTGTGATCTGCACACATGACCTCAATTTTATCATTCGTCTCTGATGGGACTAGGTGTTGATGATCCACCTACCTAGACCAGGGGGTAGATTTTGCTCGAAATTTTTTTTTTACCTCTCGAACCCACTTTTTGGTTGAGAGACCTTGCCTCTAGACTACTGAGTCCCCCAGATTGTTTTAAAATTAAAACAATGTCATCAGTGAGTAGTATGTAAGGTAGAGATACCTCGGATTCAACAAAAACTATGATGGTCCCGACGGTCTCATCAAATTCAAGGTTTACTATACTAAATAATAATAAAGGGATTGAGTCGCAGCCTAATGAAGGGTAAGAAAAATATGTGAAAATCAGACATTAGTCTAACATTACTAATAAACTTTGATTAATACTGATACCACGGGATGGATCTTAAGAGTTGGCTATGGCAGTTTTTGACAATGGTTGTGTCTGAGGAGTCCTTTGGTGTGTTTTTTTGTTTGTAGTTAAAAAAAAAAAAAAAAGCCCAATTGCCCACTTATGTGCTTGTTAAGCAATTCTGCAGGTGTCTTGCTTTGGGCTCCATTTCCAAATATTTTGTTGTTGTTGGTTTAAGTGTCACACAGAAGAAAAAAAACAACAAATTTCTTTCGAGACTAGCAGTAGCCTAATGTGCTTTATGTTATTAAACATTACAATTACATAGTCACACAAAACATAACATTTCTATTCAAACTTATTCACATAGACATTATCACTAACAAGTACTGATCAAAGTCTTTTTAAAAATGTATTTATTTCAATTAACAGTAGGGTAACAGGTGTTGCATGTTCATAGAACATGAATATTGATGATGCCAAATGACCAAAAAATGTGTAATTCACACAGAACAATTGTGTTGGTAGTTTTCTATCCGTAATGATTAGCAGTCATTGGCAAAATGCATAACGCAATAAAACGATTGCATACTTATGGTTCTTTGAAGCAGATAATGTATATCAACTCCAAACACTCATCATACACACACACATATATAATATTCACAAAATGCAAATTTTAAAACATTATATGTACTGTGCTCAAGCACATGTAATTTGTAATGATAAACTAGAGGAAATGACATCTTAATAAATAAACCTGAGGTCTGAGTTAAAACAAGTTATTGCTTCACATTCCCACTCACAATTTATCTTCCAATATATACGTCTCAATCTGTAATTATGTCATTATTGTATTGATCATTGAGACCTGACAAGAAATGCAACTCACATTACAACTTACAGTACAGCAGTTTTGGTACCTATATTAAGTCCTCTTTACAATAAAATATATTCTTCATTGAAAGCATACAAAAAAAATCTTGGTGTAAAGAAGAATATTTGTGCATTCTACATCATTTCATAGACCATCTGCTCTATAACATCAAACTGTGCACACAATTTATTTCTATTGCACATTTTAATCTCTATACTTTGTGCACTTCTAACACCTCATTCCTCCTCCACTGATATTGATATTTATGACTAAGATGATAAAAAAAGCAGCAACTAGCAACATGTAAATATAATCAACTTCCTTTCGCCACAGGAGCATAAACAACTAAAATTGCTCATGACCCTGCCTGCAAGTCAAAATTCATGCATACTTAACTCTTCTTTTTCAGACACATTTACTACATGTATATGTATATATATATATACTACAACAAAAAGAAGAAAAAGAAGAAAAGATCTGCTTTGTGATAAATAGTATCATTCTTGTGTAAGCAGACAACAGAACATATTAAAAACATTATGAACTGATTTTGTAGATTGTCAAGACTGGGGGATTCAGGATTTGTCATAATGAAAATCTTATACTTTTTAACAAGGTGAAGGAGTGGAATGCTTCAGAGACAAAAAAAGACCAAACCAAAAAAGACACATTGTGTTAGCAGTCAATGTTCATTTTTCTTATAATAAAATATGTTATATAACCTTTTGAAGAACATATTTTAATTTTTAGAGCAACATGATTAAAATCAGCACATTATTCATCTGTATAAAAATAACAATGTAAATACATTCAAATGCAGTGTCAAACGTATCCCCCTTCGATGGTGTGTTTTACTGAAGCCCTTGAAAAAAACCTTGACTGGAATGGCTGAACACAGTAGCAGAGGGATTTGAATGGTTGTTCATATTTTCAAATTGAGAAACTCTCATGATCTGGGGGTAAAGAGGTATGGGAATCATTAGGAACTTGATATAACGTGGGTGGTAGGTAGTGAAAAAATTAAGAAAATTAAGAAATGAGGGCATCTTAAAAAAGTTATCTATGTAGCCTGAACTGTCAAGGGCTGATTAAACTGGCTCAAAGGCCACAGCTGTACTATTAGTTCGGGCCAGTTCAATCAACCACATTAAGTAAGACCCACTGATGGGTGTGTACATTCACAGAGTGGAACTTTACTGAAGAGGATAATTTAGTAAAAATTTCTCATGGCTAGTTTTGACGTAAAATAAGGTGCCTGAACTTTTAGTTTACAAAGACAAAGCCGTCCAGGCTTATTTCATCTTTTCGCCGTTGAGGGAAGGATGGCTTTCAAGATATCCCTCAATTTAGTGATGATTCAGAAGAGAAATTGTGAGATAGTGGAGAGCAATTTTCAGTCAACAACACTAAAACACATCTCGATTAGTAACCAGACCACCTCTCACTCCCAGTATGGATTTTACATCTACAGATACAGAGACGATCAAGGACATGATCTAGATGCAGATAGGACTAATCTCTTGGTCAATGTGACACCATCCGAAGGCATGGCTCACCCTCCTGTCAATTCTATTGCCATATGGACCATAGACCTGCTAATGCTAATATTTCTCTGGAATGCCCATCTCTGTTGTTTTTCTTCTTTTTAGTTTTTTATTTTATTTTCAAGACGTACAGACATTTTGAAACTGATTATTTAAATGCATAATTAATCACATACTATTCTAACACCCTTTTAATTCTAAGAAGCTAGTTTGCATTGCTACTGTTTCATTTTTGATTGTTGGTTTTTATTTTGGTATGGTATTAAAGGTTCAAATCAGTATTTGCACAAATGCATCTGGGATTGCTGGAAAAGCTGCAACATGGCGATATCAGATTGTTTTTACTTTACCTTCTTGAGTAAAGATCTCTTAGGTTAAATTACACTAAGGTTGAATGACACTGTAATTTTCAAGGTCAAGGTCAATTAGATCCAATGTCAAAGCCATATCGACAATTTACTTTTGTAGAGATTATTCAGTTTTTCAAAATTGTAAACTTTTCCTATGCTATTTCAAATAGCATGACCACAATCAATTTTCTTCACCCTGCTAAAATACATAATTTTTGCACTGACATTGCAGTAACAGTTCATGGGTTAATATCAAGCTTAATTATTTTTAAATACAATAATTAGTAAGGAGAATGGAAGAGAGGAAAACGGCTTTATAAATTCTACAGAAAGCCATTAAGTCTGTCTACTGAGCCAGGGCTTGAGGTTTTGTTCCATTACGATATCAATATTTCTTACCTCTTCATAAACAGTCCATGCCATTGCAGACATAAGTGTGCGTCTTATGGTTCTTGGAACAATTCCTCTCCAAAATCCAGTAAAGCCTCTTTGCTGTTTGAAGAAATGAGAGAAAAAGTGGTATTCACATACATGTATATTAAATTATTCTAACATATACACAGAATCATAACACAGGGTGAGAAATTAACATTTATCTTATTCATTGTTACTCTTGTTCCTAACATTATAGAACACATATATGCGAACAATGAAGAATAAACATGTACACCCTACTTGAGACCTTAAATCAAATACAATATTTACCTCATAGATGTTGACAATTGTCGACAGCACACGATCATATTTATGTGGATAAAGTTGCATGTTGGTTTTAACCACATCAGCTGGTTGTGTCAGGAGAGAAGCCAATCCTCCAGCAACGATTCCATTTGAGAAATTTACAAGGGGCTACTTTGGACTAATTGCTTTTCTGAAATGACAAAAGGAAAATGACACCTGGTAAAAAGAAGAAAAGAAAGAAAAGAAGCTGTAAACATGTGGATGATTTGGATAACAATTTCATCAAGTCACTGTAACTCCGACCTAGAAAAAAAATAATGGAGTCAATTTGAAAATAAAATCAAAGAAAATATACAATTAGAGTCAGTATCTGAGTAAGTCTGATAATACTTTCTTTCTTTGACTGATCATTTTTTTCTTTTCTTTTTTGAGTGGGAGTGCTTTATCAATAGAAAAAATCTTTTTCGAGAACAAAAGGAAAAAAAATGCTGCACACCAAAAATATTACCTGAATTATGTTCAACCATTAAAAATTAATCAAAGAGAGGACTAGTGCTTAACACTAATACAATCTCTCAATATAGTAATAAAACATTACAACCAACAACCACGGCAAAAAATTTATTTTGAAGAAATGCAAAAAGAATCAATTAAAATATTTACCTTTCAAAATAGTGTAGAACATGAGGTATATTCCAGAGAATGGAACATCTCTTACTAAAGTTGGGGCTAAACCACTGTACAAGCCTGTGAGGTGAGAAAATTCAGTAACATGAAAAACAAATTCATCATGTATTTTCATTTGAATAAATGTAACTTACATTAGATAAGTTTAATCTCTAGTAAAGATCAATTTCAAACCAGGGCAATAATTATTTGGAACACAAATATCGTTTAAATACAATTGAGATGACAAAGAAAAAGTAGTTTTTGGAAAGATTGTCTTACCAAATGACATTCTAAATACGGGCAAAATTCACAAAGCGTTTTTGAGCTTAGCTTAGTTCTTTTTCAAACTTACATCTTTCAGAGGAAAAACAGTCATAATATCCTATAGAGAACGACATTTTTTAGCAGTCCATAGAACGTTTAGAGTATATAACTTGTAAGGAACATACCTTTTAATCCTTCTTTGGCATATGTACTTTTAATAGCTTGAAACATGCTGTTATATCTGAATTCACCACTCTGAAAAAACAAGAACACATAACAAATGATACGTAAACAATGTAATAAGTGACAAATAATTGTTATCGTTTGAATCCCTTAATACCTCGAAAATGTAAAAAACACACACTTCAAAATAGAATGCAAACAGATTGACAAAATCTGATAATTTTACCGGTGCTGAATATCAAGCACAATAACAGGAATATTAAAGTTAATGTAAGTTTTATCAAATCAGTACAAATAAACATGATTTAATTTTGAAATGAAGGCAGAAAACTAACCTCATATCTAATTTTTGGCGACTGTGAAAGGCAAAACGATTATGCCAGCCAAACTTGGGCACTAGCTCCCATCAGGACAGATTCAACAGGGTGAGGCTGTTCGTTACTGGATGGAGTAGAATAAACAAAAATGCAAATGCTATGTTTTTTTCAAATAATTATAAGGAAATTACAAGCTCACATAGATTGAAACCCCATCCCACCACAAACAAAGCAGTCTGTAATAGAAGCAAAGAGTATTCACAACATATCATCATAATACATACTAAAAAATTGAAAAATTAGATCATAAATATGTCTTCTCCCCACTTTCATTTGAGGTGAAAAGGAATAAAAACTAAAGATTTTAAAACAATTCCCAAATTCAAGTGAAATATCCGTTACTTGTGTATTGGTTATATTCTTCAAATCTTGACGTTTTTAACATATATACCATTAATGCATAATACCATTAAACATCTTTCTTTCAATGTTTTTATTCAGATGCAAGAGTAAGGCTTGAGAGACAATGAAAAAAACCCCCATAATAAAAGATTCATATATATATTATGTAGTCCTTGGCAGCACCAATGTTTTCCTATGGAATTGTTTAAACATTGTTTTTAAAAAAATCAGCCTAAACTTACCCAAAGGAAGACTTTAGCCAGTGAAGACTAGTAAAATATATCCCAATACCAGGCACACATCTGGAAATTGACTAGAAAAAGATGAAGATGTGAATTATTAAATGGGTTGAAAACAATTTTATATGATTCAACATGAGTGCTTAGTAATATTATCATGAGTATTATATAAATTTAAATGTATAAAATTTGTTGAAGGAAACACGTTACTGGGATCAAATTGTAATGGAAAAATAATAATAGTATTAATTTAAAAAATCACAATATGAATTATATTTAAAATAAAATAAGTCCTACTTACGGGAATGAGACCACACCACAATCCCTTGACATTTTCCTGGCGAACAACATTTGAAAACTCAGAAACCATTCCAAGTCTGGTTCTGAAAGAAAGATATAAATGATGGTAATGAAGTAAGATAAGTAACAAAAATGTAACATAATTAGGAAGGGACATTCCGATTCAAACAGTATTTTTCTCTCTTAAAATAAACCAATTTAATAAGTGTAAACTTGAAATATTTACATTGTATGATTAATCGTCATAAATACAGATATACTTTCTTTTCAAATTGTCTTTACACAATAATTAAACTATGCGACTAATTGTTAATAAAGAATTATGTGACCACCAATTTAGGGGAAACGAAACCAGGAAAATAAACTCATATATATATCTAATTTTATATTGTCAAGAGAAATTTTACTTTTCATAAAAATTTTGCAGATTTATCTCAAAAGCCTTCTAGAAATGTTTACATCCCAACTATCATATATATACAAAATTTTGTGTTTAATTGGAATTTACCCCATTCACCGTTTACGGAGATCGCCGGCTGAATTAAAAGAAACAGCTAAGGAAAAGGAGTAGGACCTACCAGGATCCCCCACCAACCACCCACCATACAAAAACCTAAACATCAGAATCAAATGATCACTCACCCAATGTTAACAGACTTCTGAAGGCGAGTTTTCACAAGATCCAAAGGCTGGAATAGGATGGTAGAACAGGTGCCACTAAAGGCTCCAGCCATGAAAGATTTTAACAATGGTGACTGATGAAGACAAAAAAAAATTTGACCATTAAAACAAATTCAACATTAAAAGAACAGACCAAAGCCAGACTACTTGGTAACAACTTAACAAAAAACTTGGGCAACTCAGCTTTTCCAATCAACCTGATTGAATGTACCGGGCAAAAGATGTTTAGAAAGTAATTAAAAGAAGTTATTTCTAAAAAGTTCTTTCTTTTGCTTTTTGTTGTTCTTTCCTTTATCATTTGATGAGTACCAAATCTTGTAAAATTGAATTGCTGCTCATATTCCAAAGAAAGCTGGATATGTTACAAAGTTTTCAGACCATTAATTAGGCTATATTTGGAAAAGTGATTGAAACTGAAAGATCTCAATGCAATTTTCCAGACCAGGAATTTCCAAGTCTATTATAGATAGAGCTAGATTAGCTTCCACCTTAGTTCTCATTTAAAAATAAATATAGATTATATGATGAAAAATAATCAAGCATCATCATTGTATTCCCACAATTACTAGATTAGTAGGCTTTGAAAAGGTCAAGAAGTTGTAGGGTAGAGAATGTTTGATTACTTTGGTAACTGTTGCTGGCGAGTCCACATCTGCATCAATGACCAATCTCATCTTGGAATTCTCCCACTAAACCTGCTACATGTAGTAATCGGTGATCCAGGAGTATGAAGGAAGGAAAATGTCCTCTGCTTCACCATGTTATCATCCTTGATGCAATTAATGCAAATACATCTTGACTTATTCGACAACTTACACAGCATGCTTGTTATTACCTCCTACATGGACCCAAAACACCATTAGATATAGATCTACCTCGAGAGTAGTGTAGAAGATCTGGACTTCTAGGCATATAGTCTAGTCTCTTAACTTCTAAGTGTAGGTAAGAAGAATCAGTTGAAATCCAATTAATTTGATTAAATTCTAGATCTAGATCTAGATCATGCAGAAAATTAGAAACTAGATCTAATCTAGATCTAGATAGGATCTAGTAGATCTTTAGCGACTAATATTGGTAGGGTATGCCTAGACACGGGGCTTTTTGTCGGTTCTCGAAATGACTAAATTATATACCTAGATCTAATAATGAACTCATTACACACAGTTGAGTTGAGAAGACACGTTTAATCGCCAATCACTGAATCATGATAATAATCTACGATTCAGAACAAATTGAGATCTAGATTTCGTCGTAGACCTATATCTATAATATTATCAAATGGTGTACACATTGTACATATGCCTAGCTCTATGAAAGCTGAGATACAAATAAAACCTTATAGATCTAGAAGGGCTCCATGTAGTGAATGGTCGGCACAAAATTTTAATATCTATACGACAGGTAAATCTGAGTCTATGCCCTGGGTGTTCATGCACGCCCCTGAATGACCCTGAAACCGTGAAAAGTTCTAAGCCGTGAGGTCATGACATTCATGAGGACAACGGAAGTTTGGTTGGTAGACACGCTTAAAAATAAACTGCTAGTACTGTAGAACTGTCTTGACGCATCTATTTAGTAGGGGTATTGCTTAACTCCCTTGATGCAGCCTCACAACAATAATAATGCGAAGCGCGCGACATTCTAACTTGTTTCTAGCACAATCCATTTACGATAGATTTGCATGTAAATCATTGAATGCCGAAACCCTCTCCTTCCTGAAAAATTAACTTGCTCGTAATATTATGTCTAAAGAACAGGACCGTCAAAAACACTTAACTATTTCTATATGTTAACCAAAAACAAAAAAAGATCATTTATAGTAAGTAATTTACTCACCATTAATAAGTTATCCATTTTTACGAGTAGTTGATCGGTTCAAAACACGAGTATTTCCTTGGTACAGTAACTCTCCGAGGTGAATCTCGAAATTCTTTTTCAACTTTAATTTATTTGGTGGTTCACTTCACACTCCAAAATGATGTCAGTTCAATAAAATACCACATCAACTTTACACCCTGATTGAATCTGTTATGATGGCAGCCAGCACCGGGCTGACCGAAAATTTTAGACATCCATTTGTAAGCCGTTATTAGGTTGGTGCCAAAATTTCGCTTTTGTCAAAAAGCCTTTGACTCTGAAAAAATAAAAGAGAAAGAAAGTTATAAGCGGAAAAGTTGTTACAAAAAAATATTTTGCGTTTGGATTCAAATTAAAATATAGGAAGCTCTACCACTGCTTTGTAACGTGTTATGACTGATTAACGTCTGGCCACATTACACTGGAGCTTACCAAAGGAAATGACAATTCTGAAGATGCATGAATTGTGTTTTTGCAATTTTCTAGTCCTCTGCAAAAGGAAATAGATCTACACCCCCACTTTTATTACCAAAGAAACGAAAGAATAAAATATCAAAGCAACGTGTCACCATTTCTCACTCCCACTCGCGGGTACGAAGGCCTATCACCACAGCCGTGAACGTAAGGGTTCTAAATCTGTGCATATCCCCATCCAGAGTTTTGCAAATCCTCAGTACGAAAGCAAAAGACCAAGAAAACACTTCTAGTGTGTCGAGATGTGTTTTATCACTATTTTTGTTTTGGTATGACATTTCATTTTCATCACACATTCGGTCAATGGTTCCAACTAAAAACCCCAAAGAAAACAAGCAATAAAACCCAAAACACACACACACAAAAACAACAACAAAGTAAAACACGAAACAACCACACAGGGTTGATCAAATTTGGACCCCCCCACCCTGAAGTCCCAATAACTGATTGCACGAGCGTATGAGAAAAGGTGAATTCAAAAGAAGAAACTTAGTCACACATACATAACATTGTTTACACAAAGTGGGGCTTAAGTTAAGACGTACTAGACAGCATGTATTCAATCTACTGCTGTGCTACTAAACCACAGGAAGATCGCGTGTTGCTTTCCCACCTACCAATGTGTTTGCCCTGCATAGCTAGCTGGGAAACTAGCCTACTGGCATTATGTTAAAGGCCGAGGATACACAACAAGTACAAGGACATTGGAAGGTCATTAACCGCTGTGTGATGACGAACAGTCGAGCAGTGGATACGTTTCTAGTAGCCAAAGACATTTCAGTTGGTTTTTTCTCTCTTTCTTTCTGATTGTATGTTTATTTCATTTATAAGTTGTAAACAGTATTATCCTCATAACATTTTTATGCGCCATCCATCTAACCTTCTCATGGACGAATCAAATCTTAGCATACTAGTGCTAGTGCTAAAATGTCACGTTATCACGATGGCATGACTGAACATGAACAACCAGCAAAAAGACAGACTTAAAAGCAAAAGAGAATTCGTTTTATTAGAATGTTACCCTTTCCACCACATGTAATCTCAATGTGATTGAAGAAGAAACAGTAAGGTGAATGTGAAATGATTTGGGAATAGAAAAAGGAAAAGAAGTTGGACCTACCACAACCCTATTACCAGTAACAGTCTCCAACAAGCTACAAAAGCAAATTTCAAGACACACATACAACAGAAAATAAGAAAAGAGTAGAAGAATAAGAGACCCAACAATGTGTAAAGTCTAATAATATGTAATATTGGTAAATAACTGTAACCTCCTTTGTGACGTGTAGTGTCTATGAAATAGAAATATGGGCCACACTGGCTTTTTGTTTAAATATTATAGCTCTCAAAATACAAGCATTAAAAACCCCCATGTAAATGTAACATTGTAAGCTTTATCTTTATATGGTTTTGTTGGTTTCTTAATTCGCTATAAACGCAGTTCAAACTAATATAATATAAACCCCTACAATTTGTGGGCTAGCTCTATACCCAATACCATTAATGTTCACCTCTCAATGTTTGAAACTGCAATTGAAATATTTTGGACAAAGGACTTGGTAAATTCTTTTATATTATTCACAAAAGTGCTATTGAATCTATTTTAGGAGAGCAATTTAGATATAATCAAGAGATGATAATACGGGTATCACCATAAAATAAACACAAGCAATGGTGTGTAATTCTCTCTCTCTCTCTTACTTAATGCGAATATTTAGAAGCACTAGAACGCTGTTCCAGTATCTTTGCTTGAAAGAAGCATGAGTGTGCTCATCAGTGTGGTGGTGTTATTGTACATATATTTAGTACTATGTACATATTTTTCTCCTGATCTATCACTATCATCGATTTAGACACAATTAGAGTTGTACTACTACTGGTAGTAGTACAAAATATGACCCCCTCCCTCCTTTTGCCACCACTACAAACAACATGTACGTGATTGTTGCTTAATGCCAAAGAAAATATTTATTCGAAAGGCGAGCGCGAGAGAGAGAGAGAGAGAGAGAGATGAAGGAGAGAGAGAAGAGATGAGAGAGAAGAGATGAGAGAGATGAAGAAGAGAGAAGAGATGAGAGAGAGAGAGAGAGAGAAGAGATGAAGGAGAGAGAGAGAGATGAGAGAGAGAGAGAGAGAGAGAGAGAGAGAGAGAGAGAGAGAGAGAGAGAGAGAGAGAGAGAGAGAGAGAGAGAGAGAGAGAGAGAGAGAGAGAGTGAGTGGCATATACGCCATGGGGATTTTAAGTTGAAAACATGTCGATAGGCAACTCATAGGGAAAAAGCACAACTAAAACAGAATTATGAAATATATTATAGAAAGGAAGAAAACAACCTAATGTTGGAACGAATTAGGGTATCAAAATTTCTTATCATAGAGGTTGCCACACGATCGGGTTTGTTGATGATGAAACACCAACATGGAGCTCACCAGGGCCCTTCGACTGGTTTCAACCTGGAAAAATCTGGTAAAAACCGACCACACCAGCGGAGGTCGGCTGGGGAAGCCTTCGTAATCGCAGTCGGTTGCGAGGCCAGAAAAGAGCTTGAACTTGCTCGTGAACCAAGCCACTCCCACCCCGATTACTTGAGAGCTTTCCGACTACTGCGCGGAAATGGGCGGGGGCTTCGCGTATCGTGGATCAAAACAAAACCATGTGTGCATGTACGATGCAAATGCTTTGGAGGATTTTTACGCAAAGAGCTAACCGTTGGTCTTAGAATACCAATTTGATATTTCCAAAAACTTGCACCGATATGAGGCCTTGAGGAATAATAGAATTATTTGTCTACACACCATTTTCTTCATTAACCCATGTGTTATTCACAACTATTAAAAATGGCACAAAGATGGCGTTATTTACACTGCACTGCTCTAGGAAGCAGGATTGAGCTGGCCTGAACAGTTGACCAAAGCACACGAAAACTCAAATAAAAAGGTTACCACTTGTGTTTGTTTTCAACATTTCATTAGTCCGTCTTTCAGCCCATCCTCCCTACCTTACACCATGTCTGTACGTATCCTGTTTTCTCTATCAATCTCATATCAACACATCAACAGCTCTAAATACATAAACTGCATGTCAAGACACGATGAGAGATTGAGAGAAAGAATGATATATATATATATATATAGAGAGAGAAGAGAGAAGAGAGGGAGAGAGAGAGAGAGAGAGAGAGAGAGAGAGAGAGAGAGAGAGAGAGAGGAGAGAGAGAGAGAGAGAGAGAGAGAGAGAGAGAGAGAGAGAGAGAGAGAGAGAGAGAGAGAGAGAGAGAGAGAGAGAGAGAGAGAGATCATGCCAATGAACATTGCTCACGGTTATAAAATTTCCATAGCTCTGAGTGCCATTGAGCTTAAGAAATACATATTAATATATCAAGACAAAATGATACTGAAGTGAATGTAAACAAAATTTAGAGGAGCATTGTAGAGATCTATTTGTATTTTGTCTCCCATAGGTTCGAATATGTGGTGTGATGTGAATATATAATTATAGATCTAGCTCTATCTACTGTGAGACACATTTCAGTTTCATGAGAAAAGAAAGGTGAGGACAAAGTCTAGATTTATCTAGATCTAGAATCTAGATCTAGACAAAATCCACAAAACATTTGTTCAAAGATACTTTCAACACAGAGCAGTTTTCTACATTATTAGGGGCCTATATTAGACTAGTTCTTATAATAGTCTTTATAACACTAACAAGAACATAACAGGGTGACATGATATACACTAATTATGATTATGTTCCAGATTTTTTTCTCTTGAATACAAAGCAAAAATGGAGTAGCGCCTAAAATTTTCAAAGTAGACTAAATTCATAGTAATAAAACAATAGCTTTATATCAAAGTTAAGTCAACAGATGATTAGAACTATGTCCCATTTACATTTAATATTATTATTTCATGAAGTAACTGATGTCTTACCTTATCTGTGAGCTTCACCAACAGTATGGGACCACCAAAACTGAAACGTGGACAGTGTCGTTTTCTGAACTTGATGCATTTGGAGACCAGCAAGTAGATGAAGCGCGCTTGTCGGAGGATTTCTTTTATACGCCGACATGTGGCGCGGGAGAGTGTTGAATACTCTAATGGACTCGATTACCTTTAAATTACGCGATACTCAGTGAAGGAAAAATGGCGTCTTTTTTTTTCTTTAGTAGAACAAATGTAGGACTACCAACACCTCTTTCTAATTAAAATTTATACAATTTAGAATTACAAAATGTTGATCCAAGGAGTGAGGTTAATTTGGAAGACAAAAATGCTACAATCAGTAGTTGTTGCAAACATGTATGCTATCTTGTATGTGTGAATGTATGTATGTATGTATGTATGTATGTATGTATGTATGTATGTATGTATGTATGTATGAATGCTGGCACTATGCATGTATGTATGTATAGGCATGTATGTATGTATGTATGTATGTATGTATGTATGTATGTGTATGTATGTATGTAAGTTATGTATGTATGTATGTATGTATGTATGTATGTATGTATGTATGTATGTATGTATGTATGTATGTATGTATGTATGTGAATATGAATGCATGTATGTATGCATGTATGTATTATGTATGTATGTATGTATGTACATATTACATCTATATTTATACATACATAGTAATGTTTGGATGGATGGTTGGGTGTAGAATGTATGTGTGTATCGGTACATGTATATTACATGTGTGTGGATGTGTCGACATGATAATCCTCTCCTTTTTTGTTTGTTAATGTAAATATATAGGTGCTGCCACTGGCATGGGCGGTAGAAATGGAACAAATTGTTTTCAATAAGGCATCGTAAACCACAAGTTGATTGATTAGGAATAAAAAGAGTATTGAATAGCGTTATTTGAAAAGCAGATAAAATATGACAATGCACCTTCCGATCTTTTGATGAAATTTGTGTATCTTACTGTGCCATGAAAATTGAAGCCATTGTTACAGACATAAACACCTTAAATTAAAATGTCCAAACGACTCATTTATTTTTTGTGCCCTAAAGAAAGATATAAAAGACTGTTCTTATCACCAATTGTAAAATTATTCTCACTACTATCACCAGTTTCATTATCATCACCGTGCTTTTGAATATTATTCATTGCAATGATTACGTTTACATGTATCAGAAAAATGCAAAAATTATTTTTTAATCATATAATGTTTAAATGTGCCTAAGCTGTTTGTGTGTGAAGAAAAAAATATGTATAGTAAAAGCATGTTGTATTTAATATTGTATAGAAGGTATTGTAATACCAAAACAATGTGCCGCTTTTATTTGACAATAAAGTTGTATCTTATCTTATCTTATAACTACATTGCACGTTTACAGTCCATTGTTGATTATGTGTTTAAACTGTAACCCGTAATCTTCCTGCTCAATCACATCTCTATTCTTAAAAAACAAAAAGAAAGTAAGATGAAAAAGATCCTACATTTACCCATGAATTACATATTATTCATTACGATTGAAAATGGACCCAATATGAAAAAGCTAGATATATATCTTTGCAACTACAAAATTTCCGTAAATGAAACTGTCACTCTGGTATTGAAATCAAAATGCAATGAAAGGGTTTATAAAACTTGATAACTTGTTGAGCCATTTGAAACTTTTTGGGGCTTTGTTTTATTTGTTTGTTTGTGTTTTGCATACCTCTGTTTCATGTCATCCTCGTCAGCTGCTTTACTGCTTTGAAATTGAGTTTCTCGTTTTGAATATTTCAGTTATAGATAAAACTCAATCATAATGTTGTAGACAAAGTCACACATTGTATGTCATGTATAATACTGCATGCATTGTGATTTTCTTGTTAGCGTTTTCCTAAATTCAATGTGAGTTCTAAAAAAAAAAAAAAAGCTAACAAAAGAAAAAGAAAAAGCAAACTGTCTAAAGCGAGCAACTGTCCTCATTAAATGCTTGAGAAATAGAGCTTGTGGAAGTAGACGTGTGCACATAATTGACCGACATTTTACTTCAGTCGCCATATTAAGAGGCTAAGTAAATAAAATTCCCTTTAAAGTTGCAACAGCCTTTAAAGCCGTAGATTATCCGGCTTCTGTGTAATATGTCGCTGGTGTTACTCCCCAGCTGATGTTGGTACCCGTTTGCTCGTGGGTCGAGTAGTAATATGCGTGGTAAATATCTTTCTCAGGGTTTACAACACCGCGGGGAAACATTGTCAGGATTCGAACCAGGACATCAAGATCCTTAGTCCAGAAACCTTACCGCTAGACCACCAACAGCAACAACTTATTAAAGCCTAAAAGCTTGTGCAATAACAACGACGTAGCTATTATTATCATTTTGGAGCATAGCATTATATTCCTAGCTACCGCACTCAATTGATTTTCTTGATCGACATTCACGTCGCAATAACAAAACCTGTGTGTACAATATACTAAATATAGAGGGCCCCATATGCCATTGAAATGTATCATTCATTCTTATTCTCATAGTGATACACACATTGTCTTTCTACTCACATACACTCACGCACACACACATACACAAACATATACTATTCTCCAGCGGACAAATAAGATAAGGAGAGAGAGAGAGAGAGAGAGAGAGAGAGAGAGAGAGAGAGAGAGAGAGAGAGAGAGAGAGAGAGAGAGAGAGAGAAGAGAGAGAGAGAGAGAGAGAGAGAGAGAGAGAGAGAGAGAGAGAGAGAGAGAGAGAGAGAGAGAGAGAGAGAGAGAGAGAGAGAGATAGAGAGATAGAGAGAGAGAGAGAGAGAGAGAGAGAGAGAGAGAGAGAGAGAGAGAGAGAGAGAGAGAGAGAGAGAGAGAGAGAGAGAGAGAGAGAGAGAGAGAGAGAGAGAGAGAGAGAGAGAGAGAGAGAGACAGAGACAGAGACAGAGACAGAGACAGAGACAGAGACAGAGACAGAGACAGAGAGACAGAGACAGAGAGACAGAGAGACAGAGAGAGACAGAGACAGAGAGAGAGAGACAGAGAGACAGAGAGACAGAGACAGCAGAGATCGAGGGCAGAGTCATCAGAGACAGAGACACAGAGACACAGAGACAGAGAGACAGAGACAGAGAGAGAGAGAGATCAGAGAGATCAGAGAGAGAGAGAGAGAGAGAGAGAGAGAGAGAGAGAGAGAGAGAGAGAGAGAGAGAGAGAGAGAGAGAGAGAGAGAGAGAGAGAGAGAGAGAGAGAGAGAGAGGTGGGGGGGAGAGTTAACAGTTCCTGGTCCACAATATCTAATTTGGTCCCAAAAAAGGGGATGTTTATACAGACATACGTCTTGCCCGAGAGTGAGGGACACATGGAACACACAGCCAAACTTTCTTGTTTGCTCAAAACGATGGCAGGGGATATGTGTGCAGCGCAGCAGACGTTATTTAGATAAGGCAACGCCTATGGTCTCTTCTCATGAAAAGGAACGAAAAAATCAACTAAACTAAGCCTTATAAAAGATGAGTGAACAAATGTATAGATATCTATTATAAAAAGTGTAGTTAAACGAAAGCTCCGCAAGAAAATATGATATAATAATGTTTAAAGAAACCAAACCCAAACAGTTACTTCCTCCTGTCCACCACTCACCATCTCATCTCCATAATAATTATATTAAAAGGTATCGAAGTCGAAGTCGCTCTTTGAATCCACTACTTATCTCCCCACCTGCCACTCCCACCCTTCCCCCGCCCCTCCCCCCCCCCCCCCCCCAATCTTGATACGCCCAAACGCAAATACGCGCACATGCAAAGAATAAACCATGGCTAGAATTTATTTGAACACTTTGTTTTAAATGATATGTTATTTGATTTTACTCAAACTCACACCTAAGGTGATCTCGGTGGTTTTGGAGGGATTTTTTTCAATTTTGCCCGGACGTCCTTGAAAACAGCCAAGGGTTCTTTAACGTGTACAGCGTTGCAATCTTACACATGAGTCCTTCTTCTTTTTTAAAAATTTATTATTATCGCCCCTCTCCAATGTGACCAGGTGTCGAACCACCTACCTGGACCAGGAGGAGTGGGCGGAAGGATCTTTACTAAAAAAAAAAACAACTCGAGAAAACTTTTCAACGTGCCGGGGCTTAAACCCACGACCTTTTGGTTTAGAGGCCGTCCTTTTACTGGAATACACTTACATCTAGGCCCCCACAGTATTATGGTAGGCCTCGCTACACTTACATTCTTCGTAGGAAGGGGATACATAAACTGTTAGATGATTGATTGAGATCTTAAATATGTATTACGAACGTTTCCACAGCAATTCTAGGTTTGAGATCAAATCGATGAATGTCAATGAATTACATGTATTGTCATGTGTACAATTTTACCGAACTCTTGTATCTCAACAAGTCGGAAAGTTGAGAGCTTTTTGGAAAAGTTAAGTTACGGATGGTCATTTTCATATAACGTGTACAAAAAGGAGAACTCAGTTATAGATAACCAACCTATCATTGACGTGCGAATTCAGACGCACGCATACCCATGTACACAGACTTACCGTTGAACACACACACACGCATACACATACACACACACACACAAAGAATGCATTGAATTCTGTTCATATATTAAAGTTATTATTATTACACAGAAACTAAAGAGGTGAATATTTATTTTCTTATATCTCTGCTCAAGCAGATACACATCGTACTTAGGTAATGATCGTATGCCAACACTACGACAGCAAGCCATGTCATGCTTTACATTCATTTATTTACTATTATTACTTATGTTAAAAGTTTGTTCTCGTCTTCAGCAATTTTCTTTTGGTTAAGAGAAGAGTATTGTTGATGTTGTTGTTGTTGTGTGGTGATTTTAGAGATTGCTGATTTTGGATATTGTGTTCTGTTTGATTTTGTTTTTTGTTTCGTTTTTGTTTTTTTGATTTTTGTGTCTGTATTCACAGCTGTATACTCGTCTGTGAGATTGTTACTTATTGTGAGCTCTGTCTGGACAGTTGTATTTACTTTGAATGTTTTCCTTCATATCTACACTGTGTGAACCTTACTTTCTTTTTCTTTATCAGTTCCCATTCTACCTTTCGGTGTATGGGTTCAGATGCCTGAGATGATCTTTCTCCAGGATGCCCTGTCCTGGCATTTTCTGTTTCTTTCGAAAAAAGTTAAATTTCTATGCTTCAATGGCTCTTTTATATCTTCTTCCCACTTTCTCCGAGGTCTGCCTTTTGTTCTTTTAGATTGGGTTTTTACACTGTATACTGATATAGCTATTCTATTGTCATTCATTCTGTTTACATGCCCAAACCATCTCAATTGATTTGTTTCTACTTAGTTTTTATGCCATCTGCTTTGGTTTGATCTCTTATTGTCTCTTTTAGTTTTCCTACTGCTCTTTTTAGATATTTCATTTCAGCCGCCTCTACTCTACTGTAT
The DNA here is from genome assembly GCA_037039925.1 of Doris montereyensis. Lineage (NCBI taxonomy): Eukaryota > Metazoa > Mollusca > Gastropoda > Nudibranchia > Dorididae > Doris > Doris montereyensis. The sequence continues at coordinate 89,793 of JAXRKP010001616.1, forward strand.
TATCTACTGTCTAAGTCGCTGCCATAGAGGAGAGTAGGACAGTAAACTGTGTTGTATACTGCCCTTTTGGTTTTTGTTGACAATTCTTGCTTACCTACAAATGCCTTTCCTAGATGGTTATATATTGCTCTTTTTTTGATTCTCTGGCTGATTTCTTCTCTTAGTTTTCCCTCTGGGTTTATAATTACTCCTAGGTAATTGTAGCTTTGAATTTGTTCTAAATTCTCCTGCCCAATTTAAGATTTTGTGTTTTAACTTCCCTAGTTAGTAGCATTGTTTTGATTTTATTTGCATTTACTTTCATTCCTCTTTTATTTATTTTATTGTTCATAATGTTGATATTCGACTGAAGGTTGATTTCTGATTTTCCAAACAGAACTAAATCATCGGCAAATGAAAGCATTGATACATTTACTGGTTTGAGCTTCCACATGCCTACATTCATTTTCTTCATTTTTGAAGATGCATTTGCAACTGAATCCATAAATGTGATAAACAAAAGAGAACTTAGGATACAACCCTGTCTTACTCCTATATCTACATCAAATTCTTCCGACACATTTCCAGCTACTCTCACTGCACATGTTTGTTTATTATAAAAAAAACATTTAATGGCTTCCATTAAATTATGCTCTACATTGTGTTCTTTTAAGGAATGTCATAGTTCGTCCCTCCTCACAGTGTCAAGTGCCTTTTCTAAGTCAATAAAACACAGGTGCAAGTCAATGTTTCTCTCAAGGAATTTTTCTATTATTTGTCTAATTGTAAATATGTGGTCTTGTACACTTCTTCCTGGTCTAAATCCACTCTCATGCTCTTGAATCTGATCTTTTACTCTTTTCCTTAGTCTCATTTCCAATATCCTGGAATATACTTTTCCTAGAACGCTAAGTAGTGATATCCCTCTATAGTTTGAGCATTCCATAGTTGATCCTTTCTTGTTTATTGGTACTACAGTTCCTTTTTCCCAGTCGGCTGGCACCTGTTTGAACTTCCATGCTTGTTGGCATATTGCATGAATGTAGTAGTAGTAGTAGTTTGTCTGCCTCTCTCTCTTGGTTTTTAATCATTTCTGGATAAACTTGATCTGCTCCTGGGGCTTTTTCTTATTTCACTTTTTCTTATAGCTGTTTGAATTTCTTCCATTGATATATCTACATCTTCAGCTGTCTCCTCTGGATTACTTGTTACTCTTACTAATTGATCTTTGCTCCTTGTTTCATACGTTCTGGAGGGATTATATAATTGGTGAAAATGATTTCTCCATGTTTCCATGATTTCGCTGTCTTCTTTCCTTATTTCTCCCTTGGCATTCTTAATTTGACGTATTGGGCATGCTTTGGTCTTTTTCATGCTCTTCAATGCCCCCCCCCCCCACAGAAAAGCTTTTGATTTCCTTGATAGCTTTATTGAAGTCTTTGTCCAAACTCTTCCCATTGTTCCTGTTTTGCTTGCCTAACTTCCTCTTTTGGCGATAGTTCTTTTATTCACGTAATCTATCCTATCCTCTGGTCTCTTTGTTTGCAAGTATTTCTTCCAGGCATCCTTCTTTTCTTTGATCTTAGTCTCGACATTCTCATTCCACCATGTTGTTCTTTTCCTATATCCTTTAATTTGTTTCCTACCACAGACCTCTACACTACAACTGAGGAATGTTTCTGTATACAATTGCCACTTTACTTCTATTGTGCTATCATTCAGATCCATCTGTCTTTCCCAGATAAATCTTTTTTTATCCTAGATTGGTACACCTGTTTTACTATTGGTTTATTTAGTTCCTCTATTTTGAGTTTAGTAGCTTTCTTCTCTTTCTTTTTCTGTTTGTTTTCTTCAGTCAGTAATCTCATTTTGGCAATCATTAGGTGGTGATCACTAAATATTTCTGCTCCTCTGTTTACTCTTGCATACAATGTACTGTAAAAAATGGAGCTGCTAACTATGGTGTAGTCTATCATTGACTTTTCACACCTGTCTTAATTTACTCTTGTATATTTGTAGATATCTTTATGAGGAAAACAAGTGTTGGCTATTTTCATGTTATTCTTTAGGCAACAATCTATTAGTCTCTCTCCATTTGGAGAAGTTGTTGTATCTCCTTCTTTACATATTACTCCTCCTGACGTTTCTACATTGTTGCTTACTTTAGCGTTTAAATCTCCTAAAAGCATTAGTTCATGTTTCGGTTAAGATTCTCTGCAGCTATTTGTAAATCGTTTTCGAAGATATCTTTTTCTTCTTTAGTTGCGTCTTCATTTGGTCTATAAGCTATTAATAATTTAATTTCTCTTCCTTTTGGCTTAATATTTACCTCTAATAGCCGTGGGCTTATACATTTCCAACTTTCTAGTAGCTTTTCATGCCTTTTATGCACTAGGGCCTACTCCTGCTCTAGCTCTATCTTTGACATCTACTCCTGAGAAGATTAAAATATGATTTGGTCCTACATTTTCTATTCAATTGTCCTTTTTCTTTGTTTCTGTAATGGCCAAAATATCAATTTGAATTTTTCCATTTCTTCAACTAATTCTAACTCTTTTCCATTTATTTCCCTAACATTCCATGTTCCAAAAATTACAATCGTAATTCGTTTCCAAGTTCGTTTTCGAAAGATCAAGTCAGTTATGTTACATTTGTTTCTCTGAATCAGTTTGGTTTTGGATAAGCAGGGGATTAGTCCACTGTACTCTAGGTAGATGGTGGGACTGCCACCTTGAGGCCCCCTACCAGGCCTTGTTATTTTCTTTCAGGGTTAACTCCCTTAGCCTGTAGTCATTCAAGACCAGCCTGCAAGGCAGCAGGTTGTTATTTTATGTCAGGATTAACTCCCTTAGCCTTTGGTTGGTCAAGACCGGCCTGCAAGGCAGCAGGTTGTTTTCTGTCAGGATTAGCTCCCTTAGTTTTGGTCGGCCAAGACCCGCCTGCAAGGCAGCAGGAGATTCTTGGAGGGCGGGATCATTTTACTCCCCGTACAGGTGCCCGGAACCTTACTTTCACTTTCATATATTAATAAACTGCTATCTAGCGTACCCTATTATTTTATAAACTGAAGTCTGCCCCCTTGGGTTGCATAATGAAATATATGCCACCATTGGAGTCCTCGTAGATCTATCTATATTTTATCAAAGTAAAAACATTGTGTTTTTAATTTGATATGTTGCTTTAAAAAACCCTTTACAAAAAATCGAGAAGGAAATCCAAGCTTGTCGAGAACAACGTTCCCCCTAATAAAGAAAAAAAACACAGCTAAAGACACCCCTAAAAAAACAACTCAAAACAGAGCAACAACAACCCCAACAGCACAAAAACAAAAACAAAAACACAACAAAACAAAAAGAACAAACAAACATAAAACGAAGCAAACGAACGAACTTCGACTTGGAATTTGAACCAAGATCGACTGCCTCTTATTGCTTCCAACTGCGTCATGTCCCGATGACTGATTGCTCTGAAGCAAGGCCGCCTCTATATCAAGATGGCCTTGTCTGAAGCCTTGATGAATGACGAATTCAAAGTTATATTAGGCCATAATAATATCTAGATTAAGATCTTTTGGCTGATTGAATGTGATCTCATTGTACTGCAAATAGATCCACGTGCAAATCGAAAACGACTTAGGTCGATGGAGCATTTTCGTTTGATAAGAACATGAACTCTTTGAAAACAAAGTTGTTAGCGAAACAATGCAAACATAAATTATCTAATTTGTTAGACCTAGTAATGACCAAGAAATATCTAATTGTTCTAAAGATCGAAAGGCACGTATGATAGACCATTTGTAAACTTACTGAAAATACAAGCCTCTAATCAGTTAAGAAACAAAGACGCTAGGTCATATCTCATTTCGGCTTCTTCGTAAAGAATTTATTTGTAACTATAGTTCTCAATGACAATAATGAAGGAAATGACATTGCATAATATTAAAGATCCAGGAAGGAGTGAAGTTAGCTCGGTTGGTAGCACGCTTTCCTTTCATGGCGAGCCGATGGGTGCCGACGCAGAGGTCGCAGGTTCGATCCTCATGATGGGCATTTTTTGTTTGTCTGTTTCTTGTATTTGTCTCGTCTTTGTTCATACGTGACTTTAATATTATTCAATGTCATTTACTTCACTTTCGACATACCCCTTGCCTCACTGTTTGTCTTTCATGCAACACAATGTAATTCCGCGTTGACATTGCACGTCTCTCAGCAATAGTTAAAAGGTGGACACATTTTTAATTAACGTCCGGTTTCTGTTGCCGGATGGAGGATAAGAGGTTGGTCTGCTCAAAGACACGCAGTTAAACATTAAAGCTGGCTGTGTCGGTGTCAGAGACAAGGCCTCATGTTTATAACTTGTTATCGTCACCTGAAACAGGATGTTTTCAAGGCAATGAGTAGATTTAATCATTTATCAACGAGAAAGAAATGAGTGTCCTATTTTGAAAACAAACAAGATTTGAAGAAAAAGTATCCCCTTTCCCCAAGTAAGAAAAACAACGATAACACATACATGCACTCACACACATACACACACACACACACACACACACACACACACACACACACATTACAAACCAATAAACGAATCCTTTCAGTAAACAATATGCCCTAAAAAATGACAACCCTGCCTCCCCTTTTCCCAGAATCCCCTGAAAAACCTATGAAAAACTAAAACGAAGGAAAATAAAAGAACCTGCCCCCCACCCCTATAAAAAACCAACAAAAATGAAAAAAACAACCCCAAAGCAACAACAAATCTAAAAACAAAACGAAGTCAACGTAGAGCAAACAATCCTCAGTCGTTTCCCTTAAAACAAATCCTAACAACATACAAACAAAACAACAACAACAACAGCAACACCATGAAAAAGGAAATAAAGCGAACTACAAAACCCCCAATCACAAAATACACCCCTCTAAAAAAAAACACACACACAAAAAATCCAACAAAACAAAACAACAAAATACAACACAACAAAATAAGAACACAGCAGAAGCATGCAAATAACCCCCTCCCCCCACCCCCTTTTTGAAAACAAAGTTGAAACAAAAACAACAAACCTAGATAGCACCCCCTCTCTCTCTCTCTCCCCAAAAACAGAAACAACAAAACAACCCAAAACAAAACAACAAACTAAAAATAACACCAAAGCACCCCTAAACGACCTCCCCCCCCCCCCACCACCACCACCAAAATATAAGATGTAAAAGCCAACCAGAAATTTAA
>JAXRKP010001616.1:102500-107473 GCA_037039925.1 Doris montereyensis
TTTTTTCATCTTGCTAGAAATAGATTCGAATTTTTAAAATGATATAATTGATAGCAGCAGAAATAAAAATAAATTGAATAAGTAAACAAATAAATTAATTCCGTGCCCATGCTAGGATTCGATTCGAACCAATACCTTCGGCTTGCCAAAACGATCGTCCAGTCTCAGGACTAACAATGAACTGTTATAGATCAAAGCATTTGTTTCCTTTCACGTAAAGGTAAAACATTGATTCTTTGATTAAACATATTATTAAAAGGAAAAGCCTGCAAGCACTTTACCGACCTTAGGCAAATTGGATCTCGCCTTACTTTTACCTGAAATGACTAGGGTTAGGGAGTGGGGGAGGGCGCTAGCGATCAGGTCGCAAAACCTTGAAATAAACTTAATATTTATATCAAGGACTGTTCTACATTAATCATGCAGAATATCATGTTTTACCGATGGTAAGGACTTGGAATGTTTTCAAATTTGAAACAAAAAATTCGAAATCTATCAATAGTTTTAAGATTGTCATTGATATAAAGCTCCATACGGTTAAATCAAATTTTGATGAAAGATTTGAATCTTAAAATATTTCATGATGTATCCTTAACTTTCTATGATTTCTCAAACTGTATTTCAAGGCATTGAAAGGTAATTATTGACATAATCTTGAGCCCTTAATCTATATATGATATGATACGATATTAAAAAAAAAATTCTTGCAAAAGAATATTACTGCAACAGGATGCTTGGAGCAAGACTAATAGCAATACTAGCTGATGTAACACGGCAATGGAGCGGAATCTTCGGTTGGCGAGCACACCTTTTATCAGAGAACTGAAACAATGACAGACAGGAAGGAGGCAGGCCGATAATAAACAAACCCAAAAACAAACAAGAGATCTGCTGATAGCGGCTACTGATTAAGACAATGATAATAAGTCATAGACAATATGAAATCGACGCTATCGCCCCGTAGAAATGAAGACCAGAGGGACAGACGAAAACAAAACACAACAAAATTCATGGGCACAACACAGGCTCCATGTGACCTCGGTATCGGTAACTGTCGCCTCGCCATGAAATAATTTAGTGCGAAACTGTGAAACTGTTGACCACAAACACAGCTGGTCACCCATGAGTAAGCTCTGTCCAAAGGAATGCCTCAAAGTAGAAAGCTTAAGAGTGGACAATTCACAAGCGGGTATGCTCAATGCACTTCTACAATTCAGTTAGTGTACTGAAAAACCCCTACAAGCCTTGCCAAATACAAAAACAAAACTAAACGAAACAACACTTTCTTAGTGGGATTCCTCTGCAGGCTTGTTTTTGACAGCTCGTCAAATCTCATCACGATACAATATTATGAGTTTAAAGAGAAAGGAAAAAAAAACACACACAAAAACAAGACTAAAATTTCAAAGAACAGTTTTAGAATGTCACCAGAAAAAAAAATACGAAAAAAAAGAACCCAAATCAACACTAACATTCCAAACAAATAAAACGAAACAAAAAAAATCACAACCACTCCCATACGCCCCCCCTTTTTTTCCCCTCCCTCTTTTTTCTGTTTCTCAAAACAGTTCTAAATTAATCAGAGGTCCAGCAATGAAAATAACATTAATCATGCATTCAGTGGGCGTCTCTATAAGAGCGTCTACGTGTACAAATAAGAGATGTAGATGTCATCTAGTCTGATGTCACTGTAATTGTAGGGGGGGGGGGGGGCAGGGGCACAAGAAAATAGGTCCGTCCTACGATTTTCTCTTCGATTAAAGGTCTCTTTTGTTTTGAGAAAAATGCCAGCTGAGCCATTGGGATTGTTATGACGTCATATGGCACGTGCTACAAACTTGTAATCAGATTAACTTATGGCAAATCTAAGACGATTATTTTCACTACGTCCATGCATAGTCATTAGATGTGACACACATTCATCAGATAATAACTTGCACACTTAAAGTTGTATGATTGTAAGAATAGTGCAATACATTGATTTAAGATGTCATAAATAATTATAGATACGATACAATAACAATGCGTTTTCGAATGTATCGGGCCCCACATTCGAGGTATCGCTGTCTAAAAGCACGCATATAATTTAAGTCAACCAAGATTTTTGTTCATGTGTTAATTATATGGCGCTGGTGTGTCCACTAAACAGAACAATAGTATTGTAGGATTGAACTTAAACATACTGTAATCTCCCACTCCCATGGTACGCAAGATGCATAGAGCACAATACTATAATTATCCGGTAACTATGATTTTCTTTTTGTACTCGGTTTTGTTGTCATAGTCCTAAATATTTTTTTCTACGTTGCATGTACTCACTGTAACAAAAGCAAATTTCATTTCGTGGATAATAAAATGCATTCAATTCAATTCAATTCAATTTAAATTCCTGGAATACAAAATTACTAATGGTTTTTTGGCTCTATTGGTTTTGATTTATGTGCCATACTTACTGCGTTTTAGGCAACGCAGTCAGTTTGATCTCGTTACACTCGACCTATGACGTAATGAGCCAAGGAGCTACGGGAGAACGTCAAAACATGCTCAATGTTTCTGGCCTTGAACTTTCATTAGGCACAAACCCAGAGATCAATACATACAAATACGTGCTCACACACTTAGACACACACACACAACAACGACACCGGGAACGTAAAGAGGATAAGCTGTAAGGAAACGCAAATTAGTAAAATATCAATCTTAACATTGATCGTTAGGAGTAGCTATTTTGTTGTTTAATCCTGGTTTAGTGGCAGGATTTCGTGTTAAAATTGTTTCGGATTTTAAAAAAAAAGTAGATGACCTGTTTTGCTGATTGTTTTTCGTTAAAAAAGTTAAATCAATGAATGAGATGAGCAGATTGGGAGAAACGAGTAAGAGTTAACGTTATTGGAAAAACCTGCTGTTTCTTTCTATTCTCTATTCTCTCGTTTTAGGCGACTAGTACAATAGCGGTGCAAAAACTACCCACTGGAATTGTAGTTGTAGACGAATAAACAATAGTATTACAGGCAGACTATCTATCTATCTATCTATCTATCTATCTATCTATCTATCTATCTATCTATCTATCTATCTATCTATCTATCTGTCTATATATCTACCTATATATCTATCTATCTATCTCTATCTCTGTACATTCCACATCTGCATACTGGTACCCATACCCACACATACGACACACACACACACACATACTATTTATATTGTACTTTAGAAGACTTATACACTATGATGCGGGGGTAGCTCAGTCGATAGAGCGTCTGACTACCACCCAAGAGGTTTGCGTTCGATTCCCAGTCCGGACAAATTTTTCTGGCACTCCTTAAGACACAGCGGCAAATGGGTAGCCAGGTTAGTTGATACTCTTCGAAATGGGTAGCTAGGTCAGTTGATACAGTGCCAAATGGGTAACTAGGTCAGTTGATTTTACTCTGCGAAAGTGAAAGCGACGTGGAAAGCAATGACAAGCTACATACACCGCACTATGCCATATGCCCTAGAAAAAAATAGGACTCTATTCCTGATTACCTCACCTCAACTCTGACTATGGGATACACTTTTAGATATTATATACTAGATCTAGTTCTACACCACTTGAGTCGCTACCGTGTGGATTTTGTTAATCTGTCGTTGGGAAAGGGGCGAGAAGAGATTAGCGAGGAGTAGGAGGGTTGGAGGCGGGCAGTCAGTGTGGGTGTGGCAGTAGGCACTAGGAAGACGTGACGAGGCATACACAGTAAGGGGACAATAAATAATTACACTTGTGGTCTCAATGTAAAACACAGTGTCATCCTTTATAGTTTGAGATTAGGGGGATCGATTCGCAGCATGACACATAAACTATTGAGCAATGCATCGTACTGTTTTCTCTGCGCCGTCAGAGCATAATTTTATTACTAAGTCTAAATTGGTTGAATATCGCCCTACGTCTTATATAAACAAAAAAAAACAAAAAACAAAATATGCACATGGGATTATGAAGTGAAAAGAATTGTCAAGGTAGAATTTAAAGTCACACCGTTATCAATTTGTAGATCAACCCCCCCCCAAAAAAAAAAAACAAAAAAAACAAAAACAAAAACAAAAAACAAAAAAAAAAAAAAACAAAAAAAAAAAACCAAAACAAAAACGCACAAAGTTGTAAATCTAGCTTCTGTAATCTTAAAATATATGTAATAAGTACAGTGCTGTTTGTTCTGAACTAATTTGTGATGCATTTTCTGTTGCTAAATCTAACTTTCTTCCTTTGATCAAAAAACCCCAAAATATCTGTATTTTCAGACCAATTATCAAAAGTGTGTTTTAGGGCCAACAGAGCTTTTATCCAAAAATGTTTCTACATCGTTTGAGGAGTAAAACCCACGCCAGATCCGTCCTGTTCAGGAGGTGATGTATTTCTACCTCTTCCGCTTCATGCTACAGAAACCGGGATAAGCTCCGGCTCAATAGAACAAAGCGGTTTGTGGATGAATTTCGGTATTTCAAAGCCATATATTATTAATGTTAAACAGTAGGTAACAACCGCAGGGTTCGTGGAGGTGAGGACTTAATAAATCGAAAGCCGAGGTTCCGACCTTCGCAACCAAGGCAGCTTGATCTAACCCCTTGAACTCATTGCAATTCTACTGGACTAAAAGTAAAAGGTGAGAAAAATGTCTCATACACACATAAAACACGTTTAGATTATATAACAGTTCAACGATCTGTTCAGACAAAGTTCAAATTGTTCTTATCTAACGAAACTCAGAAATAAAAATATGTTAATAGTTATGGCGGACAGTACTGAACAAGCTAATGGCCAAGCGAGGTGGTGGTGGTGGTGGTAGTGGTGGTGGTAGTATTGGTAGTGGTAGTGAGTAGTAGTGGTAGTGGTAGTGAGTAGTGAGTAGTGGTAGTGAGAGTGGTAATGGTAGTGGTAGTGAGAAGTGAAGAGTAGTAGTAGTAGTAGTAGTAGTAGTAGTGATAATTAC